>CM023487.1:89703713-89981770 GCA_013339685.2 Hyalomma asiaticum
GAGTGCTAGGGTGCTGCTCTTTCATCCTTTTTTCTGGACGCTGAGAGGCGTGGGGGGGGGGGGGGGGGGAAAGAAAGAAAGAGCAAGAGACGCTGGTTTGACGCTTGCTGTGCGTGAGTGCTAGGGTGCTGCTCTTTCATCCTTGTTTTCTGGGCGCTGAGGCGTGGGGGGGGGGGGGGGGGGGGGCGGAGGGAAAAGAAAGAGACGTCGGATGCGGGCGCATGTGTGTTTTGGTTTTTTTCTTTCGGGGTGAAGTAGAAATATCAAGGGGGTACGAGCTCGGCGCTCGGGGAACTATTATTACTACCGCAACTGCTCGGAAGGAGCCGTAATGTTCTTTTAAAACGCAATCGCGTTGGTCTCAGCGGCGGGCGCACGAGCGCCCGTCGCTGACGCTCCTGGCTCTGGCAGTAGTGACACGAGCAAAATAGTGAGAGCGCCGAAGGCGCACCGCGAAGCGGCAACGTATGTTAATGGGCCCTCCAGTGACACGGGCCAACCACGGACACGCTTAAAATAGCTATAACAAAAAATGCGCCGGCAGGGATAAAATGCCGGCAGCCGTCCCGTGCAGGCTACTCTCTGCCGGCTGCCGGCATGTGCGACTGTAAACAAACATTTACCCGAAATGCGTAGGCGGGCTCACGTGGCCTCGCGTGCGGCCAATAGCGGCGCAGAACGCGTCCTGTGCATTGCTCCGGATATGTTAAGGAAATACGCCGCCCGGCGCCCCACCTTGGCCGGCGGCAGCTGACGACCCTGCGACCAGCGGCCGCGGAGGGGAGAGACAGCCCCCTCATCGACACGACATTCTTGACGGCGCAGTGACACCTGCCCTTGCGTTAGCCCCAGGTGTTGGCGGTGGCTTCGTGGATGAAGGGGATGAATTAAGGAGGGCGGGATGTAGGAATGCATGCGCATTCCAGCGGCCGCGGACCGGTTGCGTGTTACATACGCACGCTTTGGCAAGGGCGGCGCGGTGGAGAGGGCACGCACGCCGCCTCCCCCGCTGCCTTTCATGCCTCGTCGTGGTGCCGAAACCGGTACGCCTACGCTTCCTCCTTTCTACTCCTTTCCCTTCTCCCAAGATTCGGGGAGATGCCTCCTCTCTCAACCTTGCGAAGGCGCGCCGCCTTCTGGAAGGTCTTGGGTCTTTCGTCTGGAGGCGTCGGGAGTGACCGGATTCCGTCCGAGTAGAGATGGGTCGCTTAGGAGTGAGCCGGATCATTTGAGCGGCTCTTTCGAAAGAGCGAGTGATCCGCGGCTCAGTAAAACTGAGCGGCGGTTCTTTGGGAGAGTGGACGGAGGCGGTTCGCTCTCGCTCAGTGAACCGTGCGTTCTCTCTCGCTCAAAGAGCCGGGAGCGGAAGGCGGTTCTTTTTAATGAGTCGCGGTGAGCCGTGCTGAACAGAAGTACCTGGATCGCGGCGGTTCTCTCTGGCTCAGTGAACCGAGGGTGGGAGGCGGTTCGCTCTCGCTCAGCGAACCGTGCGTTCTCTCTCGCTCAAAGAGCCGGAGCGGAATTCGGTTCTCTTTCGCTCAATGAGCCGCGGTGAGCCGTGCTGAACAGAAGTACCTGGATCGCTTTTCGTTTCGGCGGCGGCGACGAGTGTTGGCCGTCGCGGGCTGACTCGCGCTACCCGCCTCTCGCTCGCTGTGTGCGCTGCGTGAGGCAGTTCATCGTGAGCTGGTGCAACACTTCGAAGACTCCAGATCTAGAAGGGTATTTAGTGTCTTTAAGGGCAACAGTTGAACGTAGCTTACGTCCTCATTAGTGCTCATTAGTATAGTTATAAATATGTCACCCATATCATGCAGTCCTCTGAACTTCCTGAGCGTGTATTTTGGCACATCAACAAAACGAATAATGCCGTGTTGTGTCAAGGCTTCATATTATTTCGTTGTAGCGGATGATGGAAAAAAAATATCATGGCATGATCGCACTTCGTTGAGTTTTGATCTGTTTATGTGGGCCGCACAGATATTGTTCTACGTCTTTGTTTCTGTCAATAGGTGACAGAAGCTAAACATCTCTTAATTTACGGCACATGTTGATGGCACCCAGACTGACGGGCACTCTAAGGTATTTTAGGTAAATGAACGTCTTCCAGAAATGCGTCCATTTCCAGTGACACACGTTAAAATTAAGTGCTTGACATAAGACAGGTCCCGACACGAGACAGTGAGACACGGCAAGTGCTGCTTTCCGGATAGTTCAAAGCAGATCTCGCATGTACTCTTCAAACGTGAAAGGGGGTTCTCTCGCACACAGCTTGGGGAATTCTTCATTGTATCTGTTTAACGCTCTCTTGGCGCGGCAATAATTACTTATGGAACTGTTGTAAATATGCGCGGCGCCACAAAAGCGCACTTTCCAAGTAACGACCCTTTCTATGCACTGCCGTGCAGCAGAACAGAAAGGAGGTGCTTCTTCTTTTCCGTTGAAAAAGAAAACCCGGGCCAATTTGGCACAGTGCCGCGTAGTCTTTTTTTCTTTTTTTTGACCTCTGGAATCTCTCTTTTTTAGCAGTAATGTGATTTGTCGAAAGGTGAACGTGTTTCAGAGAAAGAAAAGGAGTTTGCTGTTACAAAAAGGAAAAGCAGCGCCAAATTCTGACAGAACTAAGATGAATAAGGACGACAACAGGGCTAGCTTACAAATTTTCTTATTTTTCGACATGGTGGCACATATATTCACAATGTCCGTACATGGTAGCGCCGCACAGCAAATAAATTTAGTGACAATCTGCTAATCCTCCACGAGGAGGATTAGCAGACTATGCCAGGCTTTCACGTGGCTAGTACGGACTTAGCCAACACCTGACGCGCAGGAACAGGGGCTTTTGTTTGCCTTCTTTGCATTCACGATGGTCAAGAGTCAAGGGTAGCAATATCTAATACTGGGCGGCGCGCTCCAGTCCAGTGCACAAACCAAGTTCTCAGCAAGAACATGTCACGTTCTTTCTAGCGAAATGTGCCGATGGAAAATGCATGGCGACCGGATACGTGGTGATTGTAGGCGAGCCGGCACCGCGCCGATAACGCTGATTGTATCCTATTCCATGAAGCGGAGGCGGGCATACTTTCTAGGAAGAATAAGAAAGCACGAACTGGATACAGAGTCACAGACAGAAAACACACACTCATACACACGCGCGCAGCGTTTCAACTTTCTTGGTTATATGATTTTCGGAAGACATGTTGGTCGAATCAAATTTTGTGGTATTGTTGTGAGATAAGATTATTATGTATGTTAGTACCTGCTAAGCGCCTCATAATTTCTGCCACCCACCTCACCCCTCAGCGAATGAAAATGTGTCTCGCCTTGCAAAAACTGCGTGAACCGGAAACAAAAATAGCGAAAAGCTCTCACGTACCCTGCAGCTACCTTTTTAATGGTTAGCGCGTATTATACTTAATACTTACGGGTAGAACGATCACTACAATGTAAGGTCCCTCGCAGAGTTGAATTGTGCGGAAGTCGTATACGCGGAAGTTATGTGTGCTTCGCTTGCCTTAAGCAGGCGTGTTAACAGGGCCCCCAGTGACATGGGCAAACCACGGACGCGAATGCAACAAGGCAGCGGAACGGCCGCCCACCGCTCCGGCCGGTCCCGTTCTTTCCTCGCGCCAGAGCGTTTTCCCTCGGACCCGGTGAGCCGGTGAGCCGTTGAAATGAACCGGTTCACTACAGTGAGCTGAGCCGTTCTGAGCCGCTCACTCAAGTGAGCCGCTTTGCCCATCTCTACCTACGAGTACGCGAGAACGCCGCCCGCCGCCGTCACCAAGCGCATGCCCGTCCTTCCGTGAGTGATCTTCATTCTTTGTCAGAGCGTAAAGCCACACGAAGTGATCTGAGTCACTATCAGCCCCTTTTCGTCGTGCGCTTTTCTTCGCATTGTTGTTTTTGCCCCAGCCGTAGGAATTACTCCTGCGCGCTGAGGCACTTGCATATTTTATACTTGTTGTGTTGGTGGCGTCAGAACAAGGTGAATAAACACCTTCATTTCAAAGGCTTGTCTCTGTCCCCCTGTCCTGAACCCGCCGTGGTTGCGATCTAACACGAACCGCCACAGCTCTAATTGTTAGGGCTGCTGCGTTTGTGCTTGCGAGTGTCTGCCCTTATGAAAATGAAAATTGAGTTTCTGATGTTAACCTAATGCATTCCTTAGGTGACATTAGACTGACATTAGAAATACAAGGACTAATGAGTTTTAGCATTACGCATGCATTAGACACTCAAATGACAATGCACATGAAAATCTCAAATGACCGAAGTAGTCAGAGTTTCAACTACTCTTCCCAATGTCAAAACACATAACAAAAATGAAATGTGAAGAGTTCTAATAATATTTAAAAATGCATGGACTAATGCGTTTTAGCATTAGGCACGCATTAGACACTCAAATGACAATGGACATATAAATCTCAAATGACCGAAGTAGTCAGAGTTTCAACTGTTCTTTCTAATGTCAAAACACATAAGCAAAAATGAAATGTGAGGAGTTCTAATAATATGTCGCAGTGTTAGTTTATATTACACGTCTAAACATTCAACTTTTGTCTTTCGGTTGTCCTAAACGCTAAAGAGCACCTATTCCATAACACTTTTGAATCGTGTTATAGTAAGAAATCTGAAATTGATGACAATTTGCATGTACAGGCAGTTGACATGTATGTTAAGCATAGGAAATATGAGTAGCAATGACTAATGTGTTTTAGCATCACGTATATATTAGGCACTCAAATGACCGCGCACACAATGACTTCAATTGACAGAGGTATTCAAGGATTTGAACTGCACCGCCTAACGACAAAACACGTTCCAGCCAATCATAAAGAGATCCGTCCCACGGTGATCCTTTCTTCCGTATGTCTAGAATGAAACAGATCTCTTCAAAGGGGTTCCAAAGTCATGCGACCTACACCCTCTCTCTCTCCCCCCACTCCCCGCCCCACACTCCTTCCTCACCATCACTCTTTTAAGGGGAGAGGCAAGCGAGCATGTGTACGACCCGTTCCCCCTCACAGACGCACCCTTCTCCACCACAGCATAACTCTCTTGCAGCCCCACCCCCTTCTTCTCTGGCGCAGCATTGCACGCCTTTCATCCCCTTTATTTCCCCAAGACGCTTAACCGTGCTGCCGGATGGGTTGCAGAATACACGTCTTATTCCTCTATGAACCTATACAACCCACCTACCAAGTCATGGGGAAAGTAATCAAACCCTTCGGTCATCCGCCATGGCGCTGTGAAACAAGAATTTGACGCTTGGAGTACAAAACGCATTGCCTTCAAGATCGGCAATGACGTATCAGACATAGGACTCGGAGATAGGTGCCGCCTTAGGGGAGTGTTTGGAAATCGCTAAGTGCTGAAGATAAAAACATAGTTAAACGCACACACAGAAAAAAAAAGACGACATGACGAAATTTTTTAGTTTTCGTGTTGTTTTATCTATAGTACAAGATGTCCCAAGTTGGCACTCTGTTGTCACTCGCTCATTTCTCAAACTGAAAAATGCATATCTTGTGAACTGTATGTAAACAGCGGGAAAAGAATGCAAATGTCCCAAGCTTTCGTGCAGTATTGCGAACACATCTTGGTTTAAAACAACTTTTCTTTATAATAACACTACACTACCGCCACCTATGTTGTTTTACGTTTCAACGTAAGGCAGCGGTTGGAACAGTACTGTTGGCGCAGCGAGTGGGAGAAACGTGCTCGTTCGGTGCTTGTGTTTTTACCATGTTTATCGCTAATATGCGCGCTTATTGTGCTTTCATCATTGTTGATAGTCGCCGAGAGCATATATGCCGTGTGCGGGAACGTTGTAGGGTATGTATTCATCGGCGGACGCTGCATCGTCCTCGTCTACGGCAGCCACAACGGCCGGACATCTTTGTCACCGCGCTCAGTGCTGTGTTTTTACCACAATGGTGTATGTGTTATTCAAGTTGATTGTGCGATTCGTTGGTGAGCGTTCATCGTCACGCAATGCGCATCGCAGCAGTGACTGCGGTAGTACACTACCCCGAGCCTCCGACGTTTGACGGGACTGTCGCCGAATGTCTACATTGTTGACCCCAAAGCTGAAGAGTGCACAGCGGATGCCCAGCTTCGGTAAGCCCAAGACAGTCGCTGAATTATGTAACCAGCATTTTCACTGCGTTTTGACTTTTGTTGTGCAGGAAACAACTAAGACAGCCCGGACAGCGTGGTAAAGCAGGAATGATGGGCTGAGCATGGCAGGTATGTTTGTGCTGGGCTTCGCTTTCTGAGTACCTAAAAATTATATGGCGCGGTTACCATGTCCGCTGATTGCAGCCAGAAGATGGTGATCAAGAATCGTTGCGTTACGCGTGCCTGTGCTCCGACAACGTTCAGGTCATGGCTTTGTTATTCCTTGGCTGTACTAGGTACATTATGATCGCCCGAAGCTTCTTGATACAATGCGTTGTCGCTATGAAAAGGGGTCTTCCACGTGACGACTAGTACCCTTCGGTCATCGCGTCGCTTTTTCACACTGGGGATTCAACAAAAGTTCCGCAAGTTCAGTAAAATGAACCAACGTGCAAAGAAACTACAGTGGAGTGGAGCACGGTAGAAAAACACTGTGGTGTCATCGCTCATTCAGTGTTGGTTTGTGGCTTACGTCTCATCTTAGTTGCGCCTCCGACTACCTCGCTGCGTGTAACTGTTTCTTCCAGAAATTGACAGGAGTTTTAATCTCGCTGCACAGTGTTACCGCTTGCAACATTTACGTGGGTTAAAGACGCTCACTTGTGCTTTACGGTTCTCTTATTTTTTTCATTCACTTCTTTTAAACAACATGATACCAAAAGTGTGCTTTTATTTGCACGATGTGCAACTAAGATGTGGCGTTCAGTAAAGTTGGTAAAAACACAGCTTTAATATTTTTGTGAAGTTGTCAGTTGGAAAAGGGCTTACATTTTTATGTCAACTGTGTTTGCTGAAGGTTGGAGAACAGGGTTCGTGTTTTTGTGAAGTGTTAACACAATACAGAAAAAAAAAGAATGATAGAGTAGCAATGCTTTGAGCGTGCAATATGTGCATGTGGATTGGCTCTAGGGCAGCAAGGATTACTTTCTTGAAAGGCTAACATTCATTATGCAGTACACTATTTTTTGCATAGTTTAACTGTCAGATATACATGAACACGTAATCCTCACCAATCAATCTTTTTAAAAAAAATTTTGCTACAAGTGCTAGTGTAATCATCTCCACATGAGGAATCCGTTTGGCAATTTACATTTATGACCTTATATTTGTGAAGCACATGTGTGCAAGTTTGGTCTGCAGTGGCATTTCTACAATAAGCTGCAAGAAGCTGTTACTTCACTAATACTTCGAAGAACAGTGCTAACTAAACTCATGCACAGACGGTGCACGCCCGTCGCTCTTGCTTTCTGTGTACATGTTTCATAAGTGGTGTTTTTTCAGTGTGGATCCGTACCAGCAAGCTTTCTTAAATCGATTAATATCTGTTCTTAAAGCACTGTGTGCTTATTATTTCAGGGCCTTTATTGCCAAAACACACCGTGTTTGTTGTGTGCTACATGTGCCTGCTGGACTCTGCTTTTTCTAAAAATTCATTAACGTTTTTGTGTTGGTTATGTACGCACGCAGTGGTGACGATGGCGCTGTTTAAGGCGCTCAAGGAGAGTACAGCATGCTGTAGGCGATGGATGTGTTCTTGCAAGCCTGTACAAGTCCTCTTAAGTGGTAGGCATTTGTTTTATTCAGTGCAAGTTGATAGTTCTTACATTTCGCACCTATTGAGAAAGCTATTGTGCCCTTGAGAAATTCTTAGGCAGGGGAAACATGTGACACTCCATTTAGTATTGGTGTTCTACTTCGCCTTTGAGCTTGTGCTACCCGTTTATCACAGGATGTGCTTAAACCTTTTGTTAGCACATATAATTCTGATTAGTTCTGCATTTTAAACAGTGAGATTTTATATCATCTACCTCAGCAGGGCTTTAGCATTGTATGTAAGGTATTTCAATAACTTTGGAGCACCTATACAATGTAGAATTAGCAGTTTTATTGTTATTTATCTGGGAAGTTTCAGAAGTATTAAAAACCTCAATGAAAAGTTGTGCAACCCATATGCTCGCACATAGGGGATTCCCCCATTTTCAAATGTGTTTACAACCACCATGTGGTAGCGAGAACCTGATAGCAGAATGAAGCGTGCAAGTATTATATTATCTACTTCCTCGGAAGCAATGCACAAATTGGTTGAAGGAAAGCTCATGGAAGACAGGAACAGCGCTAACTACCAACAGGGGGTTACGAAGAAGAGTTAGTGCATATATTGCACTATGAAAAAAAAGAGAGGGAGAGATAATTGTGCTTACTTTGTTTGGCAGCAGTTGACGGCATACAAGCAAGTTTGTCACCTGCTTACATGAAACACCTCTACAGTTTTCCTCTCCTTGTTCATTATAAAGCTGTCTTTATTTTAGAAACGTATCTGCGAAGCCCTGCAACAGGGCTTCGCAGATATGTTTCTTCCACTGCACAGCTAAAGTACTTGTGTATGCACTTTTGAATTCTTCTGGTGTTGCATCACTTGGATGTTAACAATTCCCTGTCTGATCTGTGCTGCCCTTTGTATAAACACAGCTTCATATTTTAAAGGCAATTCATGCACTAGATCAGTTTACTGGTAACATTTTGCATAATTGGTCATGAAAGCAAGTTCTTTTTTCCCTTTTTTTTGTCTCGAATCAGAAGTAGCCAGTGTATATGTGGAACTATATGTCTGCAGAGTTTTTTTTTCTTTTTGGGCTTTTTGCAATTTTATTGTGACGCATATATATGACATGTGAAACTTTAAACAATGTGTGATTTCTGGTTAAACTAGTTGCAAATTTAGTACTGTTCTGTTGTAATTTACGTGCTTGTATGGAGTACCCTTTCAGTGTAAGGGGGGTGGTACCCTTTCATGATTTCAAGGATGTAGCACTATCTCACACCAAAGTTTAGATTCTTCTGTGGTTTGTAAACGAAAACTATCGGCATTCAAGCATACTGGTTCGGACAGCTTCCATGCAGCAGCATCACCTAGGCCTTGTATTTTGAAAAATGCTGCATGATGTGAATATCCTAAATGCTTGCAGAAATAGGTCAGCACATATTGTATGAGTATACAGAACGTGTTGGCCTGTTTCCACTATTGTGTTGGATTTTTAAACTTCTTGTGGAGGCGAAGTACTACTGCTGTTTGTCCTGCACAAAAATAAGATTAGGTAGTTGAATATTGAATGCAGATTGATTAGTGCAGCTGATAAAAAAATATCATTACATTGTAAAATGGCATCAACTTTAAAATGTTTTTCGCATGTGTTACACTTGAGCACCTGCTCACTTGTTGCACTAAGCAGTATAGAAAACTAGTATTGGTGCTGCTATGCTTCAATGCTGTGCTGAATTTTCACACATTTTGTTGCAGGTTGTGCACTAGCTGCTGCTTTACCCATACAGTCGGTGGAACAAGTTTAGCCCTTTGTCATTGCTGTGTCAAGAAATTAAATAGAAAATTGCTTTTTTCTGTGAACCTCCCTTCATGTCTTATTTTTATTTGTGAGTGTAGGAGAGTGCATTCATAGCAAATGTAGAAATCACTGAGATAGCCCCTTTCATTGCCCTGTTAAACATAGATTAGTTGTCACTGCATTGCTTGTTTCGAAATGCCTCCATCATTTCATATGCGTTAGGACTGCAGTAAACCAGAAAACGAAAAGAAAGAGTATTCATCTACCTGTGTAATGAGCATGCCTTTGCATGAATGTGAAGAATGTAAGTTATTAATGTCTTCATGTTGAACCGATCGTACGGACGTTCACTTCCACGACATCAGGTAACAGCCACAACACAGGCATCAGGAATGCATGGAGCTCACCAGAATCTTGAGCATTAGGAGCTCTATAGAACAGTGGTCAATATGTAATAAGCTGTCATCAGGAGTGCATCATAACAGTGCATCAGGAGCTCACCGGAATCTTGTGCGTTAGGAGTGCATCAGAAACTCATGCGCCAGGAGCGCATTAGAAACTCATGCGTCAGGAGCTCTATAGAAAAGCGGTGGCCAAAATGTACTAGACTGACATCAGGTATACATCAGAATAGCTCATCAAGAGCACATAAGAAACTCATTCGTCAGAAGCGCATCAGAAGCTCATTCATTAGAAGCGCATCAAAAACTCTGTGTTAGGAGCTCTATAGAAAGACGGTGGCCAATTCGTACTAGACTAACATCAGGAATACATAAGGAAATTCATCAGACAGTCATTAGAGACTTTTGTGATCCTGATGCGTAAACTCATCAGACTCTCTACAGAACGACATTAAATTTTTTCATAAGGGTGCCTCTCCGCTAGCACCCATCGCAACCGTATAAAGGTTAAGAAAAACCCCTATAAACATTACAAATTCAAGGAAAATCACCTAGAATCTTCAAGTTCACAGGCTGGGACCTCTTCCGTCAGATCAGACCTAGAAACACACACAACGGCAATGGACTTCGACAAGTGGCTGTCTCAGCTTCTCGAAGACGTCAAGTCGGCCACAAAACAATACAGAATGATCTAAATGTCGGTAAAATGGACAGCAGGCTTGCCCATTCTCTGGAAGCAAAAGGCCCTCTTCCTACCATGTGGAAATCACACCGTCTGAATCGCAGACTGCGGAAGGGCATAGCGAATCTTAATCAAGAAATAGCCGCCCACTGTCAGGCACTGAAGAAACAGCACTGGGGCGAAATCTGCAAGACGGTGGGCGGGCAGATGAGAGTGGGAGGAAAGTGGAACCTACTCAAACATCTGCTGCAGGAGACTAAATCTAAATCCACCCAGACGAGTGTTGTAGAGAAGTTGCTACACTCGGAAAGGAAGGCGAGATCGGATGCTCAAATAACGGAGTCTCTAGCCCGTAGATACCCCCTTTGGCCATAGACTTCTGGCTACCCGCAATACAAGGGATCACCAGCCCTCGATTTCGAGAAGCCTTTCCAGGAAGCAGAGGTCCGGAACGCACTATCGGAACTTAACGGGAATTCCTCCCTAGGCCCAGATGGCATCACGAACAAGACGGTTCGCAACCTAGACAGCACCTCTGTCACCATCCTCACCACAAAAAAAAAATCAATTTTATTTGGGAGTCGGGTGTCTTCCCAAAACACTTGAAAATGACATCCATAATTCTCATCCTGAAGGAGGCCGGAGTCCCAGTCTTAACAACTTGCGACCAATTACCTCACGTCTTGTATAGGGTCGCCGAGCACGCAATCAACGATGGGATTTCGAAGCGTATAAAAGAAACAAACCTATTTCCTTGCAACATGATAGATTTCCGGCCACACCTATCCACTCAGGGTGTCATGAAAATGCTGAAACATCACGTCATTGATCAGGAGTCAAAGGACGTTAGGGCCATTCTCGGTCTCGATCTTGAGAAGGCCTTTGACAATGCTTAGCACTTTCACATACACGAGTCCATCTCTCGCCCCAACTTCACAAGTTCGTCAGCTCTTTCATCAGGGATAGAAGAGCCACTACAAGGCTAGGGGATCTCACGTCTGCGCCCTATGATCTAGGTCCCTTCGGCACACCGCAGGGCTGAGTCGTCTCACCGCTGCTGTTTAACATTACCATGTGCAGCTTAGCCGCCGAGCTCTCAAGCCTGAAAGGCATCAAGTGCGCCATCTACGCGGACGATATCACCATATGGAGTGTCGGTGGCTCGGAGGGCTACGTAGAGAGTTCCCTTCAGGAGGCCGTCGACTATCTCGAAGTCTGCATCAAGGAAATGGGCCTCAAGCTCTCACCGTCCAAGTCTAAATTTCTTTTATATCGACCCACCAGAAGGGGTTCTAAGCCCAAAAACTGCAAACCACTAGCCGACATTGACAGGCTGCAAACGGCTGCGGGGCACCGGATCCGAAAGGTGTACTTCATCGGTGTACTAGGCATGATCATCGAAGCCAATGGACAGAACGGCCGCAAAATCAACCGTCTGACTTCCAAAGCGGAAGGAGTCATCCTATTAATCCCTAGGATCTCCAAAGGTCGGGGTGGTATTCGGGAGGACAACCTCCTCAGGCTGTTCCATGCCTTTTTGAGGAGCCACACGTGTGGCATCCATACACAAGTGGCAACTCCACGAGACGGCTAAATTAAACACTATCTTAAGGAAAAGCATCAACAGAGTTTTAGGGCTTCCGATGCGCACGAGCACAGAAAAATTGATGGACCTTCGCGTGCACAATACACTTGAAGAAGTAATTGAGGCTCAGCAAATGGCACATATCACCAGGCTTTCAGTAACATCAACTGGTGGACACAGGACACAATCACCTCACGCTCGAAGTGCAAAAGTCGCATCTCTCTGACCGCATGAGATCTTACATCAAGGTTTCTCCCCTTCACGAAATATGCACCCACAACACAACGTGGGCAGGCGTGTCGCTCGAGCATCATCGCAGTTCACGCTCACTCCCACTCCTCGCTTGCTTGCTTTGTGGACGCTGCCCAGTACGGCGCTTCCGCTCGCTATCCACAGATACTAAGTGTCGGATCCTTTCCTCGGCGTCAGTTCGAACCTCCTCTACTCACAAAGCAGAACAAATGGCCATTGCCCTCGCTCTTCTTGATACTCAAATGACTGATATTTATACTGACTATAGGTCCGCTGCTAGGGCCTTCGCTTCTGGGTCCGTCTATAAGGAAGTTTTTACAACTCTCGCTCACGAGGATTTGACGCACCATACAATCACTTGGTTCCCTGCTCATCTTGGCTTTACAGGAATGACATCATGACTTCTGTGAACAAGTTTATTTCTTCATCAAGAGTCCGGTCTTACTACCACAAATCAAGGAAGGAAAGGAGGAAAGACAGGGATGTTAGCCAGTGCTGAGACCGGCTGGCTACCCTGTGCAGGGGACAAATCAAGGCTGTCCAGAAGGCCCACGGCGCGGCGGTGAGGCTAGGCCTCCCTATGCCTGTGTGGGAGCAGCCCCCGATCCTCCCCCTTTAAAACAAAGGCGGATTCCTTCAGGACCTGAATAAAGTTCATCTATCTATCTATCTATCTATCTATCTATCTATCTATCTATCTATCTATCTATCTATCTATCTATCTATCTATCTTTCTATCTATTTTATTTCTCTATTCGATACTCTGGGCCTTTGCGGGTCCATACAGGAGAAGGCGTACAAAATATAGAGGACTTCATATTAAGAAAGAAAGAAAAAGAAACGAAAAGCCGAAGTGCGAAGTAACCACATCGGCGACAGCAAAAAAGCAGTAAATGAAAAAAAGCTAGCATACAAGTTCAAGACAAATCAAAATAGGACAATGAAAAGTTAATATCCTATGAGAATAACATGAAAGGCACCTAGAAGAAAACTGTCCAACATGTACAACAATGTGTAATTACCTGCGCGGTACATTGAACATGTGTAAAAATGTGTAAGTACACGCGCAGTGCATACCAGTGAACCTATTGAAATGCTTCCAAATGGGACTCCATTTGCGGCGCCTCTATAAACGCCAGTGCAAATGCTCTCTCCTCAATGTGAACCGTCGGTCCATCTTGGTTGAGGGAGTTGGCGTTGTGCGACGTCACCAAAAGGGTACGGCTGGTTGCGTGACACGTGCGTCGGTGAGCGCCGTCGTCGCCTTGGTGACGCGGTAGACGCCGCGTCTCCCTCCTATACAACACCTCTGTCAAATTTCGTCCATCGCACTTCTTCCTTGGTCGCTCTCCCTGTATGCGCTACTGGGCGCTTTTTTCGTTTGCGATAATCTAGAGCACCGTCTAAAGGAGCGAGAGCTTTCTGGTATTCAGGCACCTTATTGTAGCTCTATTCGCAGTTCACAGTGGTCGTTCTGCTGACGACTGCTTATCGCTAAACATATGAAGCGCTGTACGCTGTAACGCTACTGTTTCCAGGCGCCTCCCTAACTGACATCATTTTGCGCGTGTAGCCGGTATGGTCCAAATAGAATCTGCCTTCGCTGCACCAGAAAGACGTTATCAATCATCACCCTCTATTTTGTATCACAGGCGCGCCACCAGCAAACGTCGCGTCTCGTGAACACCCACTAGCATGACAATTAACCGAGTTTCAAAGCGCCACCCCTGCATATAGGTACAGCTGATAAAAATGTGGTTAATACATCTGCCTTACGAATCTGTATAACACAAATGTGAATCCTGTCTTAGCGAAGTTGTGGAATGCATAAGCGGCAATCTGACGACTGGAGATGGCTTGGTCACTGTGAACATGTGCACACCACATCAGCGGCACCTCGGCACGACACAGGGACTCTCGACAGTTGTACACGAGAGAAAGTTTTCGAAGGACTTACATTGCTCTGGAAACACTGGCTTGCAGGCGCCAGAGCCATGCGCAAGCCTGCCATAAACGAGGATCGTCCGCAAAAGGTTACGCCTTAAGAGAGAAACGGAACGGGTTGTCAGCGGATCGTTTAGTGAAAACAGCCCACTGCAACGAAACGCCATTGTATACGGCCGTCTTTGCGATCTTGGAGAAGTGCGCGTCGCAACTCAACACACCTGGTCACACAAGACCTATTTTGTAGCGTTTGTGTTCGTACTTTGCCCCTGGAACGCGCCGTCATGACGCCGCCACGGCCCTAACTTCCTCGGCGGTCGAGGAGGTCGAGGCGCGAACACTACACTAGCGCTGACTGCCGGCGCGAATCAGCACGACAAGCTGCTTCGCTCTACCTATAGTTCCTAGATGGCGGCACCACCGCACCGAACCTAAGCGAACCAAGAGTGCAGTATAAGGGAGGCGATGTTAAGCGTAATATTGCTTGTTAAACTCCACAGTTAACAGTACTGAACGGCTTTGGTTTAACCTGATAACAATTAAATGCAACCTCTAAAGGGTGATACTGAACATGTAAGGGCCAATCTGTTCCTCGTGTGACCGGTGTTTCGATAGTGTGTCGATAGAGCACTGAGCTCCTTTCGTCAAATCCCGGTTGAAGGTGGGTTCGAGACCGCCTGGGTGGACGTTTTTTATAGTGAAGTTCATTTCTTCACAGGTACACTTCCCTTACTGGAAGTACGTCACTGATTTCTTGGTGAAACGCTTTCGCTTAAAAAAAATACTTCGTCCGACAGCGGCTTCTTCCGAAGCTCCAGCTGACGGGCAGGAGCAGGAAAAAGTCGACGGAGAGGGTGGTGAACGGCCGGGTGGGACGCGTTGGAATGGCAATGAAAAAAATCGAGGCGCTGCCAGCAGCGACAAAAACGAATCGAGTGTTCGTGGGCTGATGACTTCATCGGGCAGGTCGTTTCATATCTGTATAACTGCGAGGAAAACAAGGGCTTAAATGTGTTGCAGCGTGACAAGAATGGGCGTATGCATTTTGTCGTTGTTGATTCTTCTGGAGATACGGTTCGGGGCTTTTAAGTATTCGTGCTTATTTATAAGCGTGTGAAGTTGGGCTTGTTGGTTCATATCAAGACACTTGAAGCGCAAACAGACAAGGACTAGGACGAGTAGACACACACAGCGCTAACTTCCAACAACTTTATTATGACACGTTGACACTCCATATATACCAAGCCGTGACGTCAAAACCGTACAGGATCAGCGCAGACGCAGGTATGCAATCTCCTTTTCTGACAGAAGTACAGAAGGGGTGCTGACACAGTGACTTCCTAATCTATCAATCTTCTCTGCTTCGATAATTTCCCTCGTGCGCTTGTCTTTGCTTTTACCTATTAGAACACATTTATCAAAGAGTGGTCTGCAATCAGTACACCTATTACAATGCTTGACAAGTTCCCCGTCCATCTTTTTTATTCTTGACATTGCGCTTATGCTCTTGAAGGCGAACATTAAGGCAACGACCAGTCTGGCCTACATACTGTCGTCCACATGAAAGGGGAAGTTGGTACACGACGCCTTCTTTGCAAGTACTCAACGGGGTTTGGTGCTTTTTCCTACAGTCATACATCACAGGCCTGCCACCTTTGTTCACTTTACAGAGTTTGCCAAGCTTCTCAGGGGCTGAAAACATAACTGTTACATCTAATCGTCTGGCAATGCCTTTGAGGTTGTGGGACAGAGTGTGAAAATACGGAATGACAACAAGTTTGTTTGGAACAGGACTACGGTCACGCACGTGCTTATCTGGTTTTAACTTCTTTAATAATACTTCAGCAACTGAGACCTGGAGATGACCAGGATAACCAGAAAGCGAAAGCCTATGACATTGCTGCTGAAAACTTGCATACATCAGATGGGGACATGACTTGTGCAGAGCATTATGGAAACATACACTGTAAACGAAAATATACCCAGCTGGGAGGTCTTGCACGATAATACTCCCGCTAACCTCCTGTGACGTCGCCATATTCCCGACGCATCGGGATGTGCCGGAGTACGTGCGAGGCCTCGCCGCGGTTTCAATCCGGCGCGTGAAGCACGGAGGGAAACGGGGCGCCTTCCATGATTGTCCTCCGGCGAACAACGACCGGAGCTCGTATTTCCCTCCGGTAGCTACCCGCAAATCCTCCGGTACCACCGCCTGACCGCGCCCGGCAGCTCTCATTGGCTGCTGGAGGAGTGACGTCGCAGCCCGACAAGGCCTCTCAAACCTAACATGGCGCCGATCCTAGCTGCACAGTCGAACCGTTGCGTTGCTTACGCGAAGTGGCAGGCCTACGGCCGCGTTAGGAAAAAATCAAATCGTATCGTGCATCTTGTAAACGTTACAAGCAGCGATGAACACCAAGGGATACTGTGGTCGACAAGAGCAGAGCGTCGCTGGAACCTACGTCGTGCGAGTGTTGGGGAGTGATCGAATGTCAGCCACGGATACCAGGCACAACGACTGCGTCGGTGAGTGAACCAGTATATACTTTTTGAAGTGCGTGTGTTATTTTTGTCAAAATCAAGTAAATTTTTGTACGATTTAACAAATAACAATATCGGTTATGTATAATTGAGTAGTACTAGAAGAATCGGGTCTGTTACAGAAAGATATAGGAGTAAGATATCCGGCCGAATTGCCATTGTTTGAAACACGTGTTTTTAAAGCTAGATGAGAATAGCTTCTACAAATTTGCACGTAGGGGTGTGAGATTTAGCCCGTAGAATGTCTTTATGGAGATACATGCAGTCTCACAAAACTATGGCCGTAGCTATATTCATAATGACGTTATAAAGATATTAGTATTAAAATGTGTTTTTCTGTTATAGGTCACGTATCCATCAAGTTATCTTTCTGTACAATCAGTATAATAAACGCTGCGTCATTGTATATTATCACCTGCAAATTATTTGGATCTGTCTTGTAAACTGGCCTAATAACTAAAATGGATAATATGCTTTTTCTTTAAAAAGAAGTAACGAATCGAGCTAAACAATTCCTTTTGTATTGCCTTTGAGAATGCATCTATGCGCTGATTCTAGTGACGTGTTTAAATAGGGTCTGTAGAAGTGGAGATATCAGTCGACCGATTAAAAAAATTGTAAGTAGGCCTTCCCGCAACGTTTATTTCCAGCCGCTGCTCCGGTCATGGTCGCATGGCCTTTGCTGCGCTGCACGGAACTACTGAAACAGAGTGTAGCTGCAGGTAACGTGTCTAAGCACGCGCAGTGACC
Organism: Hyalomma asiaticum; assembly: GCA_013339685.2. Taxonomy (NCBI): domain Eukaryota; kingdom Metazoa; phylum Arthropoda; class Arachnida; order Ixodida; family Ixodidae; genus Hyalomma; species Hyalomma asiaticum. Next base: position 89,721,393 of record CM023487.1, read on the forward strand.
AGGCAGAGGGAAGAGGGTGGCACGAGGGGGGCAGAGCAAGAAGGGGGGGGGGGGGGGTCGATGTTGAACCACGTCGATGCAGGGGCCGTGGCCGTCCCAGACGTCCCGTGATGCCACCACAATATTCTCTGCATGCAAATATGCGTGACTCCCAAAATAGCACAGGCGAGGCAGTGACGTCAATTTTAGTGCTCCTTTAGGAAAGAATGCATGGGAAAACGAAAAAGAGGGGCGAGTGTCCAACATGTTCGTAGAACAGTCCCATCAGGGGGTAGCTCAGAAGAGCTTTCGAAACTTCTTGTGGTGACGAACAGGGCCGGAGAGACTCGCTAGATGAGGCCGTATGGAAAGTGAACTTTCCACAATATACTTCGGCGACCCACCGCATGTCGAAAACCGCTCTTTCTTCTGCTGGTTCGAAGGTTGACACACTTAACGAGCCGCGACATTCGCGTAGACCTTTCTTGTCCCTGTGCTCGCGGATAATTCCTCGCTCCACGCTGTTGTGCCTCGAATCCCCTTGCCAGCACTTGCGCTCAAACCGAGAGCTCCGTCCACTGCGTGCATTCCAGGAATGTGTGTGTGCATCAGCCGTTGACATATTGCAGCGGCAAAGCAACCTCGCAGGTCTACGCGAACAATGAACGCTGCATATCCGACTGGCGCCACTGCGGGCTCGGGCTGTTGCACTCAGGCCTCTTCGTGGGAAAGGTGGGCACCGCGAGCTGTTCAGGCAGCCATGGCCATACCGCGATCTCTTCACTTTGTCACGGCCGTGCAGAATGTGAAAAAAAATCTAGCAGTCTTTTTCTTTTTTTTTTTCTCGCCCTATCGTCCGTCCTGGGTCCTCGCGCACGCGCCGCTTGGAAGCGGTGGGGATACCGACTGTGTTGGGAGGGGCACAAACACTGCAGGAAATGCTATTTAAGCATTTATCAGAACCGTGTGCGTGACGTCTGGCAAACCCTTTTAGTTATTTTATATTTATTCCTTTCCCTGTCACTCTCTTCCCCCTCCCCTCTTTCACTGCGTGAATGTTAGACGGCCTACATTCGCTGCTGACTGACTCGGTGGGACTTGTGTGTGTGTGTGTGTGTGCGTGTGCTTCGAACTCCCTCTTTCGTTCCTTTTCTTTCATATCCCCTTCCCCTTGAGTGTAGCGGTTGAGGTGTCCTCTCCGGAGAGACAGATATCGTGCACTCCCCCCCCCCCCCCCCCCCTTCATATTTCCGTGTTTACAAGAATCTCTCCTTGGGCGGCCTAGGAGAAAGCTTTCTCGGTCTGGGGGCCACTCTGCCTCGTTCAAAACCCGTTGAGAAGTGTTCGTGGGCGCATGTGTGTGTGCGTTCGTGACAGTGCGCATGAGCGCAAGTGCCCGGAGCTGCCGAAGTCGTCACATGCAAAAATAAAGAAAAGGCAAAACGAAAATAAAAGCGAGGGAAAACGAACTGAATGAAAGTCACCTGACTGACCGCGAAAGGGAGCGCGATGTCCGTCATGCGAGCGAAGTCGGCGGCTGTGCGAAGTGTGTGGTTATGCTTTATTCAGTCCGTTTAATTACCCTAGTAAATAGCTTTCATCTTTGCTCTCTTCGACTGTGCGTTTATTTTTCTTTCGTTTACTGCCATCCTGATAGCTGACAATCGGTGTACCTACAAACGTTGTAAGAATTTACCATCCTCTCCGTCTGTTCTATTTTTTTTTTCTCATGGTACGGTGCCCTTCTTTCTTTTGTATGTCCGAGGAGAAGACGGACACGACAGGAGGGCCGCTGCAAAGAAAAAGAAGGAAAGTGCACTGCCACCAAGCCAGCTGACGTATTTTGCGTCGAGAAGTTGGTTTGGGACTTTCTTCTCCCCTCTTCCATCCAAGTGCAAGATTCGACCGCCGCGGTCGAATCTTGCGGCTCCCGATCCTTGGCCTACGCGTGTGTTCCGGGAATATGGCTTGTTGCAGACGGCAACTGTTAAGTACGTTTTCGTATTAAATTGCGAAGTTTTTTTTATTTTCAAGGCAGACATGGCTGTTGTAGTGTCATCCTGATAAAAACAATTTCTCTTGCCTCAACATGTTCTGTAAGGAAGTTTCGCGCATTCTAGGAACTGTGACATGCATATGCGACTCTGACTTATTACAATTTGCTCATTTCTTGTTCTTTTGTTGTGTATTACGCATTTACTTTCGCCGTTTAAATGCTTTGGGACGTAGTTTACTTTGTTACGAGTCTCCCTTCACTCTTTGTATAAGGTCTCAGGAATGTCTTTTTTTTTTTTTTCGCACAGTCATGAAGTGCGAAGTAAGAAGAAAATGGTTATGTAGCAATCAAGGGCGGCTTATATCGTGGTATAAGCTAATCTGAAACTGCTACTTGCCAGCAGTGCAAAGTTGCTTTTCTCGTGTAGCAGCCGATAACGACCCTAGTTGCCATTTCTTTGCACATTTAGTCATAATCTAACAAAAGCAAAGGTGTACTGTGATACCTTTATTGCTGCCGAACTTTAGATTGCAGTGTGTTATTATGTTATGTGCTTTAAATCTCCTTGTTGTATTTGGCGTGGCATGAGTATGCAAGATATAGTTCTGTCTTATGAGCTGAGTACCATACATTTTTCTCTCTTTGGTTGCCCCGACACATACAGGATGTCCCACCTAAGTGTAACCAGGTTTTCAAAAATGATGGAGCGTCTTAGTGATTTGCAAAAAACTCATACATGTTGAGGATCAAGTGCCCTAGTGTTACAATTTCTTTTTTCGTTTTCCAAAATCAATAAATTGGCCGAAACTAATGAGACAACTTGTTTAACTATTCGCTTCAGCAAGACATTGTCGCTGAGATACTTGTAGATCAAATTGAAATGTGAAATGGTCTGCTTGTATGTGCCGTGAAAGAAAGCCTGCGATATACAATAACCGTTTGATAGCGCCACTAAATTAGCGCTTCGAGGCAGCCGATCAGGGAAGAACGTCCGCTTGTCTCTGCAGCGCTGTCCGAGACAATCTTTGGCGTTTGTGGTGGCCACAAGATGCGTGTTTGTGGGTGCGCGGGCTTCATTCGACGAATCGAAGAGAATAATATCTTTATGCAGCCTACATTCCCATGTTCCCACATTTAATAAAAAACACATCTTTATGCGACGTCACTACGGAGCGTAATAATGCACTTTCGTCGTCACTCGCACTGTGCGTCTGATTGCTACAGCGCTGCAGGTACAAGCGCATGTATAGTTTTTTTTTTTTTGCCGAATTAGTGGCGCTGTCACGTGGTTACTTTTACATTTCGTGGGCTTTCTTTAACGGTACGTATCAAAATACCTATCAATGCTGCTTAAAGGAATTTTTTTTTTATTTGATCTACAACTTTCGGGGCATTGGCATTGTGAAGGAATTGGGCGCACGCAAATATGAATTTGTGGTATCGACAATTCTTACTGAAGCGAACAAATAGAAAGTTCGGTAATTAGTTTATTTTAATTAATTGATCATGAAGAATGAAAAGAACTCGTAATACTAGGAGACTTGATCCTTTAGACGGCCGAGTTTGTTGCAACTCGCTAGCACGCTCCGTCATTTTTAAAAACTAACTAACATTACGTTTAAAAAATTACATTACCTTTAAGTGGGACGCCCTGTATATCGGTTTTTATTTCGCTATTGCTAAAACTCTACTGAAATGTTTCAATGTGTGCGCAGAAATATATCGCACAGCCCAGCCGGTGCTGTGTTTTAAAAAAGGAGTTTCATGACAACAGCTCCAGTAGGATGAACAGCCCTTTAACCGTTAAATGAAGCAGGTAGCTTTGTTAGCTTCGTGATTTGTCGACCGCAAGCAGAAAGAGGTTGTCCAAAACACGGTAACACGCAGGGTGCGTCAGTTAACAATTACGCCAGGGTTTATAAAAATTCACGAGTGAACTTCAAGGACGCTACCATATTGGTATTGTTGACTGTTATCTTGTCCATCTCAGGCTATTGTTTCAATGAACTGAGGTAATTAACATTATAGTTATCTAAGTTTCAAGCAGTTGCGTTAAACACAAATTGCTCAATTGGGAATTTTGCAGCATGTAAATTATTGTCCTGATAATGTAAAATCATGGTAATAGGTTCAGTGGCTTTACGTTTTCGGACTCCTAAAGAGGTCTGGGAGATTCGAAAAAGTACCACGTGACGAAGCGTTTCCAAGACTTGTCATCAGCACTCTCAAACATGCTACAACAGGATGATCGGTGATGCGCGAAGGCATACAGCACTGGACACGCCACAAGAGTATTGATAAGACGTGGCCACACTTTACGCCCTCTCGGCTACTTGATGCGTACGGTCTATGTGCATCATCGATTGCTTGTTGGTATATGTTCGAAGGAGCTGATGTCACTGCACGCAAGTGCCCAGTCCCGTCGTATATTCGAACCTTGTGCACTTTCTTTAAGGGGTCCGACAGCACTTTAAACAGCAAAGCTTTTTTTAACAAATCGTTCCTTGTCCGGAGAACCAAAAAAAAAAAAAATGTCATCACCTTTAGTTCATGTCCCCAAGAGACCGGGCGAACTATGCAATGCCGAATGCACAGTGGTGATGATGATGATGTTCCCGAACACATACGACGCTACGACATGCGCGCTTCTTTCTTCTCCTGCGCACATGGCCGAAGCCCACTACTATACACTGGCAAAACGGCGGCTGGCGGCCGCAAGCAGGAGAAAGAAAAATCCTGTATGCGTTGATATATGCCTGGTGCACAGTGTCTCGCGAAGCTCTGCGAGAGCATGCGTCCTCTCACGGCGCGAGGCTATGCACAAACGCACGCAGCCATGGGTAGCCCGAAGCTAAATCGCACTCGCGAGGAAGAAACCGCGATCCGAAAATCGAAGGCTTGCCGCTACGCGAGAACGAAATCGACGGCGCGGAGCAGATCTGGAATACGTGGTCAAGTTCAACCTCGTCACAGCAATAAGCATGTCACCGATTAGCTTCGCTGTGCATGAGCTTTTCGCGGCTTAGTGCAAGCTTGAAGCCCTCTATTCTTTTTCTTTTCTTTTTTTTCTGGGTAGAGTCAAAGAGGTGCCGATCAGTCGTGAAGGGCTGCTGTGAACATTTGGGCCAAATATAATTGCACTGCACACTCCAGGGAATCCAAGATATTGTTTCGAGCACAGCTGGAAAGCGCCCGCTCTTCTTTCAACAAATGACATCAGTGGAGGTGCCGGCTAATTCTCTTGAAAAAAAAAGAAAAAGAGCAGTGTTGGCTGATTTCATGAGAACGGGAGATAATCTGCTATGCTTTATTTGTTCGTTTTAAATTAAACAAATGAAGGAAATGGGCGTGTATCTCTTAAAGGACTGAAAAAAAGCAAGTGGCGTAGTCGTAGCCCCGGTGACGTCACTTACTGAAATTAAGAGCAGGCGCTTTCCAGCTGAGTTTAAAACCAAATTGCGAATTGAGTGGTGCGTGCAGTGCATTAATATTTCCCTGACATGTTCACAGGAGCATCCTCCATAGACCTGCGCCGTTCTCTGACTATATTCAAAAGTGTTGTAACTTGTAAGGCCCCTTTTAAATCCCGGAAAAATTGAAACCGATGCACTATTAAAGTACGTTGCCCGTACACTAGTTCGAATGCTTTCAACTTCTCGAATGAATATTTTTCGCTTAAAAGAACAGCCTAAATGTAGGGTAAACAATAAGCCAGAGTTATTTGCCTGAGTTAATTGAAAAAAAAATGTCAGATGGTCTATACGACAGTAAATACTAATATGATTGCATCGTTGTAACGCGCCTGCGGAACTTTTTTTTTATTACAATCTGAGGCAAATTAACTGAAAGACCCTTTGTAATAAACTTCAGTGACCTTGTTAATATTTCCCCAAACATATGAATAAAAAGTTTTTGTTTTTGTATTCTTGAGGTAAACGCAGAAAGAACTACAAAAATAAAAATTATTCAACTTCAATGCAAGCACTTAGATCAAGCAGTTAGTTCTTTGAGCATGCCCTGTGGGCTTTGATCGAGTTGGACCCGCTTCTGTGATTTTAAATGTAGTGCTTCAAAATAAGGGCATAGAGGGGGAGCATAACCAGAAAGGTGTCTGCTTTTGCTATGTTCTTTTCACCTCTTGTTCGTGCTAGAGATGGTGACATTGCACTCACATATCACATTCAAATGCCTAGGTTCGCATTGTTGAGCTAAACCGACGGGTGTCACACCTAGCGGCTGTTGCAAGCGCACCCCCACTACTGCACAAATTTGTCCGCTTTATAGCTTTTAAAAGTGTAGAGCTTGTCTTGAATCTTAGGTGCTGTACGCGGTTGACGTACAGCACAGTGGCGTACATCAGTCTTTATATCCTGCCCAATCAGTCAACACAAACCGCATCAGTCGCGTGCCTCAAGGCCCAGCTTCCTCTGCCAAATACTGCGGTACGGCGCGGCCGTTGGCGTAGACGCGGATTTCAGGAGCAAATTAAACGATAAAATGGAATTGTTTCAGTATTTTCACTTGTGCTTTATTAATTATTATTATTATTATTATTATTATTATTATTGACGTTAACCCACACGCAGAATGAGATAGAGGAAATAGCATGTGAAAAAGAGTTATCGAGTGGCACAGTATTGTTCGATGTAATTCTTCAGTGTAGATGGTTGCTTGATGCTCGTTGAGTGGAAGAAACGCTTCGATATTTTCACGTTATTTATTTACATGCAGTTGCAGCTTTAAACAAACGTAATTCCAAATGCACCAAACAAATCTCTTCGTATCGGTCGTCGTTGGGTCCCTTCTCGTCCGCTCTCCGAGTCGTTCTTGTCGTTCGTTCTCACGGTCCCGCTTCTACAATCCCTTTGTTAGCTCCCCCCGTCTGTCCCTCTCTCACTAGTTTGAGTGAAAGTTGCCGTGCAGTACTTAGAAGCATTGTTAGAAAAGGCAAAGCCCCGGCTAATGGTGGTTCCGTGGTTTTCAAGAAATGCAAATATATATATATATATATATATATATATATATATATAAAGGAAAAGGAAGGGCGCGCACCTGCATTCTCAACGAGTATAGCGCAACGTTGCATTAGAACAACGTTTGCGGTGCAGGGCTACGTTAGTTCGAATGGCCCACACCACAGTACTGCGGCCAAAGAACACATGTCTGGCGTGCTGCCGGCAGGCCTGGACACAGTGGAATGCAAACCACAGTGCACATACGCGGGCGACTCGCAGAATTATCCTTCGTAAACAGTTCCACTGCCTCTTTTTAAGCTTTGGCGACAACAGCTAGCGTTGTGTTTCTGACACGTTCATGCAGATTATATATATATAAATATTGTCTTCAGTGCGAATTCTTCTGTTCCTTGTTTCGTTATTTTGCCTTTCTTTTACTCCAGCATAAAAACGTTTGTTCATTGCAGCCTAAATAACTGTACATTGTGAAAAAGTGCTTATGGTTGTGCTTGTGCATATTACTGCATTGTACTGCAATTATTGTACTATTTCTTGCCACTTTTGGTGCTTTATTTGTTTGTGTGCCCTGTTTGCACGCTGTGCGAATCATGCAATAAACTTTTATACAGCCTTTGTTTCTCAATGTTTTATGTTGATGATGGCGTAAAACGATCACTCGCAATCCACCACACATCTACAACCTGGCCGATTAATAAATACCATTTAAATGTCTGAAAAGAGGCATGCAGAGACTAGCCAGCCGGAGCGGGAAGAAAAATACACAGAGGTACTCCTGGCGCGTCACACAGAATTCCTGGCCCGCCGGACTGAAATAATAAAAAATAATCCGGATGCACCACACAATGACTCCGGTCAGCCGGAGTGAAAAACAGCAATAATTAGTCCGGAGGCGTCACGTAAAAACTCCGGCGCATCGGAGTAGCATACAGCAAAATGTAGTCCGGAGGCAGCACACAATAACTCCGGCTAGCCGGAGTGAAAAACAGTGAAAATTAGTCCGGAGGCGCCACGCAAGAACTCCGGCCCGCCGGAGTGAAAAACAGCGAAAAGTAGTCCGTAAGCACCACGCAATAACTCCGGCGAGCCGGAGTGAAAAATAGCAAAAAGTAGTCCGGAGGCACCACGCAATAACTCCGGCCAGCCGGAGGAAAAGCTTTACTCCGGAGGTCCGGAGTAGAAAAAAACTCCCAATAGGGGGGTCGCTAGAGGACAGGCATTTTACTCCCACCTGGGAGTATTTTTCTTTTACAGTGTAGGTTGGCGATGGCTCTTTTTACCAGTTTGGAGTGGGCGGAATTGAAGGGCAGGAGAGGCTTATTACTGCGTGGTTCGTACATCCAACAGGTATGATTGGGGTGAAAGATGAGCCTGACGTCGAGGAATCTCAGCTTATTATCAGCGGGCATTTCCGAAGTAAAAACGAGCGGGCTAAACCTTTGTCTAAGAACAGTGAGTATGCTAAAAGCCTGGGATTCAAAAGAATCCTGGTCACAGTCGATAAAAATCAAGAAATCGTCCACGTATCTAAAGACTTTAACGACCTGCATTGCGTCTAAGGTATCGGTAACGGACCTGTCAAGTTTCGCTAAGACGAGGTCACTTAGTATCGGCGCGATACGCGAACCGATACAGATGCCATCTTTTTGCAGATGGGGCTTGTCGTTCCACAGGACGAAAGTTGACCTAAGGTAAAAGGATAAAAGTTCTAAAAAATTGCCAGCTGCAATACCTGTTGAATTTTGAAAGGTCACCGCTCCAAATTGGTCAATGCAATCTTCTACACAGTTTAGTAACAAGTCATGAGGCAGTGAATAATACAGGTCTTTGACGTCGACAGAAAAGGCACGCAAGTTGTCACTTTTCTTCGATTGCACAAACTCAAGAAGCTCGACAGAGCTTTTCACTAAAAAAGGGTCGTCTACTTGAAGAAGTTTTAGCTTACTCTGCAGAAAGTGCGACACCTGTACCTGCCACGTGCCGCGTTCAGATACTATAGTTCTAAATGGCTTATCCGGTTTATGCGTTTTGGCGCTGAAAAATACCTCTAGAAAGTCTCTTTTCGCGTTCGAAATGCCCTTCGCAAGTTTAGTGAGGTTAAATCTGTTGCATAACTTTATCATTTGCCTCTTAACAATAGCTATATTAATTCCGTCATGGCTCACGAATACAGAAGACACCGCGCAATCAGCTTTAGACTTATAAAGTTCGACTGAAGAAATTGCAAAACCACCTTCTTTATCAGCAGGAATCACGGTCAGGTCTCGCTCTTCGAGGAAGGTCCGGACACGCTTGACAGGAAGCTTCGTCCGAGCAGGCTTCAAGCGGGAAAGAATCTCTACTCCTTCGGAAACGCAGCGGTCATGCTCACCGAGCGGAGCGTGCTGCGATAAATGGTGCACAAACGACAGAAGCTCATGCGGGGAGCGTTTAGGTTCAACCGCGAACTTCGGCCCTAAGGAGAGGACACGAATAACCGCGGGAGGAAGGTCCAGTGGTTCCAGGGTATGGACTTGGTGCTTAGGTGCAGGCGACTTCACCTTGACTTCGTTCCGTAGATGGGCCAGTTGTAGGTTCCAGATGAATTCAGTGGTACGGTCAGCAATCCGAAGATACTCCTGGTGGCGGCTAGACGCCCTCAGAGCGTCGCCACAGTCAAACAGCAGAGCCGCCAAGAGCTGCCTGTAGAGCCTGGCCTGCCTGTAGTGTTCAGCCTTCAGGATCTTGCACAACCTTGTGATGTGGCCAATTGAGGGCAGAAAGCCCGCGAAAAGACGTCTGACGACGTCCGGCACGATGCCGTTCCGAATGCAGAAGGAGAACATCCTGGCTCGACAAACTGCCACGGAAATGAGCGTGACGATCACGGAAGGATCCGTGGGAGAACATTGAAAAGGGCCCGATGAACAAGAAATAAACTTTAGAAGCGTGTGAAGTTGGGCTTGTTGGTTCATATCAAGACACTTGAAGCGCAAACAGTGTGTGTCTACTCGTCCTAGTCCTTGTCTGTTTGCGCTTCAAGTGTCTTGTGCTTATTTATGTTTATTAAGTTGTTCCAGAGAGGCAAAAGAAACTTCAGACAGGCTAGCTGTCATCCGCTAGCGAGAGTTGCGACACGTGCTTGCAAGCGTAGTGAGGAAACACTGTCCTGCCTGGCATACTTTGAACAAACAATTTTTATAGGCCTATTTCGAAGTTTTTCTATTGCATCAGTCCTGATTGCAAACTATTGCTGCATATTCTAGGATGGGTCTGATTCGTGTTTTGCGCGCAGTTAGTTTAACCTGGAGACAGGTGTCAGACAGTTTTCGCCTCGACAAACCCTAACCCTGCATTATCGAACTACACATTAAACAATACGTCCATAGCCTCAGCATGCTCTATCAAGTACTTGGGCGTTCATTTGTCATCTGATTTGACATGGAACGCCCATATAGACGCCATGGTTAGCAAAGATTCTAGAACACTTGGCTTCGTTCGGCGAAACTTAAGTTTAGCGAATACCACCACTAAACTTCTCGCTTACAACACTTTGGTACGTTCGAAAATCGAATATGCATCACAAATCTGGAACCCGCATCAGGCATACCTCATTCATAAATTGGAATCTCTTCAAAATAAAGCTGCTCGATTTATCACCAAAAACTACCTGCGCACATCAAGTGTAACAGAAATTAAATCTTCAATTGATCTTGTTCCTCTGGAAAAACGTAGGCTGGTCACGCTTCTTTCATTTTTTCATAAGATTTATCACAATCCGTCACCATGCGCTGATTTTCATATCAAACAAGCCCATCGTGTATCCTCGCGACTTGATCATCAGCTTAAAGTCGAGCCCATATTCGCCTGTACCAATCTTTTCTTTAACTCCCCGTTACTACTTGCCATCCGTTATTAAAATCAGCTTCCTGCTGACATTACAGGTATTACTAATCATAATGCATTCGTAAATAGTCTGAAATGTTACTTTAAAGCTTAAATTTTTGCATGTCAAACTTCCTTTTTTTTGCTCTCTTCTTGACACATTGCACATTGAAGTGCAAGTCGTAAATTTTTTTCTTCTTTAGTTGCACCCCAGCGTCACGTGTATTTATTGCTCAAGAAGCATTTGTATATGTGTGAGGTGTTTGGATTACTGTTATTTTTGCACATTTATTTTGTTCTGCTTGTTAAAAAATACTGTATTAAGTCGTACTTTTGGTTGTAGTGCCGCATGTATTGTTCGAGCATTTGTAAATGTCTGAGGTGTTTGAATTTCAGCTATATTTATTATTGCCCATTATTTTACTTGCATAGGACATTGATACTGCTGCCACGAAACTACTGCTGTATTATGTTAGATATTTCTTCCTGAGCTCTGTTTGTTTGTTTTTGCAACTGTGTTATGCTGCATTATTCTTAGTTCTGTCCCTCCTATCTAATGCCTTCGGGCCCTTAGGTACTTGAATAAATAAATAAATAAATAACATAGTTGTTTGAATGCTCGTCCAGAAATCTGATCGATATGGGCATCCCACTCTAAGCAATGCATTATTGGGACCCCCAAATACTTTCAGGTATCAACGTGTTTGATGTATGTTCCGGAAAGGGTGTGGTGTTTTGCTGTGTGTAATAGTAATCACATGGTTTTATCTCTATTAATTGGCATACCGGGTCTTCATGGTTGCGTTAGTCGGAGCCTATATTACGGAGTCGTCTGCGAAGACCCGCATTGAAATACCTGGTTTCATTGCCCTATAAATGTCATTGACGTAAATGAGCAAGTGTTGGTCCTAGTACGGATCCCTGGGGAACGCCAGAAAACACACCGGTGCGGTTAGATTCAGCATTAATAAAAGAAACGTACTGGGTACGATTGGAGATATAAGCAGCAATCCAGCAGACTCTTTTCGAGTTAACGCCAAATGGTGGAAGTTTTTGTATGAGTAACGAGTGCAGAAGGCGGTCGAATGCCTTAGAGAAATCAAATATTGCATCTATCTGTTGCTTCAAATTATCAGCGCTACTTGTCAGACGTAGAAAGTACACTTACACACACAGGACGGGTGCTACTCGAACTATGTGTATTAAAACCACACAAGTGACCTTTCATAGCAAATGTAGACGAGTGCGTGCGCGAGGCCAATAAAAAACATAGATTAAGGTGCCAGGAATATATCAGCTCTTAAGCTCAGCTCAAGTCGTGCCCTCACATGATGCTGGCAAGCTTCAAGGATGAGGTAGCGAGGCTGCAGAAAGCAGTGTACCCTGACCACGTACGTACTGAGAGCCATGATAGAGACGCTTTTGCAGAAATTCAACGGAAGGAAGAAGCCTCGGAGACAAGAACGTAGCGACGCCAAACTTCTGGAGATACCCTACATGCATACGGTGTCTCATAACCTGCAAAAGGTTGGCAACAAGTACGGCGTCCCGACTGTCTTGTCTCCTCAACAAAAATTGGCCAAACTGTGCCCTAGGGCAGGGCTAGGTCAGCTAGTATACCCCCAGGTAAGCGATAATAGCACCACTAGCGCCAATTTGTCCCCTGGTGTTTGGTAGGCCAAACTGTGAGACCTAAAATGAATAAAAAATTGCTGATGCTCCTATGGCAACGCGTTTGTGGATGAGAGAGGAGGAAGCGCCGAGCTGCTTGTCGTCATCTATGTGCTCGACGAGCGCGCGACCATTTGCAATTTTTTTTCAGGTTGCGTTGCTGCTGCATATCTTGTTTTCGACAACTTTCATTTGCTATTTTCTCGGACTTTCAGCTCATCCATAAAATATTTGTTTCTAAATATTTATCGTTTCAATGCGCACGAGCCAGCAAGCCTTGAAGCGTGACAGTTTTGTTTGAGCAAGAAAACGGTGTAGTCAGAAAATGTGCTTTGTTGATTCATTTTATTAGCAACGCATTCCAAACGATAAAACTCAATAGATGTCACAATAGCACAGAGCGGTGCATCTCGTACGATAAATGCAAATGTTCGCATTCTGTATCGTTTACACAAGCATAAGAGAAGTCTTCACACAATTCATCGTATACAGAACATCACTGCAGGGGTCACGAGGTTTATTGGCTGTACACATTTCTCCAGAAACGACGGTTCATAGTAACACGTTTGTGAATAAACTTATCATGCAGTGCAGATGACCTGCACGTTCAGCCCAACACTACCAGCCCCTTTTTCTATGAGGCTTGCTAGTCGAAATAACCTTCTATAGGAAGCTAACTTCCTATATAACTCAGCTTGTGCTAATGTGCGATTACATACTGAGCAAATTATATTTACGTTATAACACTTGGCTATGCTTTTCGATATGTCGCGCAAACCCTCGTTCAAAGCTGTAGCATTGCTAACAGGGCATCATTGCAGAATTTTACAGCATACATTGCAGTTATTCCTCGCCATTGGTAATGCCCATTTATTCTATCACATTTTAGGCATGAGTACCAGATGCCTACAACATCCATAAACAAATGACACCCTATAGACAGAGCTTTCCATTGAGGAAAAAATAATTCAGTATAGGTAAGTGTCGATGGTTAATCAACATGGGAAACTGGGCTAGGTCAGAGTCATGCGCAAAGGTATTATGGAACGCGCACCTTCGGGACGTGGAAAAATGTTTACAAAAGTAACTCAGATCTACAGCATTTAATCGATCAGCCTGGGCGGATAGCTCAAAACAAGCCTACTCTGACCGGTTTTCAAGACATTCCTCTAATATGCATGAATCATATAAAGCATTCATTTTATAGAGCTCATAAGCTCAGCTTCGTGCATAATGTTGGAAGCATAGGACAAATCTGAGCTGTACTATTACTTTTGTCATTAGCTGGAGGTAATTTGTCATTTCACTTTCGAAGATGCCTTAACAAACCGGTGAAAGCGCCTCAACTTTGCTGGTACACTTGCTTGTGGCACAGCGTGCTTTCTTGAGTTACTAAAATATCTGACTTTTCTAGACGGAGATTTTTCCTCCTCATTTGATATTAATATGAAAGTATGCGTGGCAAGAAGTACTGTTAGTACTTGTGCAACTTCACCACATCAAGTAGAAGATCTCAAAATTCGTGTTCGTAGCAGTGAATTATAGCGCAACAATGTGAGCTGTGAATGTCTGCACAAAGACAATACCTTGCACGCTGTTTGCGCAGACATCGAAATGCGCTAAAGTGTTTTGTTTTGGCAGGGTTCGCGTAGGCACTTTCGGCGAAGTGGTCCGAACAGAGGCAGTAGCCATCCGTACAGTTGCTCCTGTGCGAGTCCCTCGAGGTCTGCCCTTTTGGCGTAATTTCGCCCTACGTCACACACCTAGAAAATGAAACAAATACAACCATGGAAATCAATAAACAACACGTAAAAGCGACACTAATATAGAGAGTGCGAAAAAGGGAGAAAAGAATGCGTCACAGGTTCAAAATCAAAGCGCAGCTTGGCCTTAGCGCAGGTAACACGAACTTCACGTTACACGGAATGTAAGCAGTCACTGCTACGTAAATGATTTAGGGTATTATTTCTTAAGCAATCAAATCTGGTAGAGTCGCTACAAGGAACTGGTCGTCGGAATGATCTAAAGCCGAACCAGTTCGTCGAAGACGCGCATTCAGCGAACACACTTTGCACGATTTCTTCTTGAAGAAAATGAAATTATGAGATACCGAAGCGAAATTTCCGTCTGCGCGTCAGCTTGCATCAATCAACTGTCCACAAGTAGCGTTACATGCTTGCTACATTGCTAAAAAATGCGTAGTGCCAAACAAAAAACCCACTATAAAGCGCCAACAGCGATCTTTCGGTTCGCCCTGCAGCTGACTTGGTAAGGATAGCCATCGCTTATTCGTACCGAACACAAAGTGTACTTACCTTCCGTCCGCTGGGAAATTGAAACATTTCGCTGCGCTGTTGCTTCCCGAGTTGTGGCACGAAAAAGCACCGCATCACGCCTTGTGTCCTTTTCCTAGTTTCGCCGGCATTTTGCGTTCGTTCGTGCTCACAAACACCGAAATGTTCACCTTCAGTGCACTTTAAAGAAATTCTACACGTCCAGAGTGAAAACTTCAGGAGCAGACGGACGAATTGGCAGCAGAAGAGATAAGAGCGAAAGCGCCACCCGTCGGCGCAACGAATGCAGCGTCTGGATAAATATATAGGGTGTTAAAAAAAAGAAGATACCCAAGGACACATTTTATTAAATGCACAGCATTTCTTAGCGAACTTCGGCGAGTTTGAGCGTATCTATCTATCTATCTATCTATCTATCTATCTATCTATCTATCTATCTATCTATCTATCTATCTATCTATCTATCTATCTATCTATCTATCTATCTATCTATCTATCTATCTATCTAGCCGCCTACGATTTTGCGCTCTCCTGCCCGTTTCGCTAATGGGATGCTTATGAAAATTGGTATGCCACACCATGACTACATGAAGAACAATAAATCACAGGTCATAACATGAAAATCATGATATGCATGTCATGAGCGGCATGATTTACATGCCACGGTCTTGGTGCTCTCCTGGCCGTTTCGCTAATGGGATGTATGCGAAAATTGGTATGGCACAACATGACTGCCTGGTGAACATAAATGGCAGGTCATAACACGAAAATCATCATATGCACGTCATCGGTGACATGATTTACATGCGACGGTCTTGGTGCTCTCCTGGCCGTTTCGCTAATGGGATGTTTACGAAAATTGGTATGCCACAACATGACTGCATGACGAACATGACTGACAGGTCACAACATGAAAATCATGATATGCTTGTCGTGAGCGACATGATTTACATGCCATGAGTTTCGTTAACGGGGTGTATACTAAAATTGGCATGCCACAACATGACTGCATCATGAACGTAAATGACAGGTCATAACATAAAAATCATGACATGCATGTCATGAGCGACATGATTTACATGCCACGGTCTTGGTGCGCTCTTGGCCGTTTCGTAAGTGGGATGTATGCGAAAATTGGTATGGCACAACATGACTGCCTGGTGAACATAAATGGCAGGTCATAACACGAAAATCATCATATGCACGTCATCAGTGACATGATTTACATGCGACGGTCTTGGTGCTCTCCTGGCCGTTTCGCTAATGGGATGTTTACGAAAATTGGTATGCCACAACACGACTGCATGACGAACATGACTGACAGGTCACAACATGAAAATCATGATATGCTTGTCGTGAGCGACATGATTTACATGCCATGCGTTTCGTTAACGGGGTGTATACTAAAGTTGGCATGCCACAACATGACTGCATCATGAACGTAAATGACAGGTCATAACATAAAAATCATGACATGCATGTCATGAGCGACATGATTTACATGCCACGGTCTTGGTGCGCTCTTGGCCGTTTCGTAAGTGGGATGTGTAGAAAAATTGGTATGCAACAACATGACAGCATGACGAACATCAATGACAAGTCATAACATGACAAGCATGACCTTCATGTCATGGGCGGCATGATTTACTTGCCACGCGTTTCGTTAATGGGATGTATACCAAAATTGCTATTGCACAACACGACAGCATGAAGAATGTAAATGACAGGTCATAACATTAGAATCATGACACGCGTGCCATGAGCAGCATGGTTTACATGCCACAGTATTGGTGCTCTTGCGGCCATTTCGTTATGGAATATTACGAAAATTGCTATGGCACAACACGACTGCATGACTATCATAAATGACAGGTCATAACATGAAAATCATGATATGCTTGTAGTGAGCGACATGATTTACATGCCACGCGTTTCGTTAACGGGGTGTATACTAAAATTGGCGTGCCACAACATGACTGCATCATGAACGTAAATGACAGGTCATAACTGACATGATTTACATGCCATGGTTTTGGCGCTATACTTCCGTTTCGTTAATGGGATGTATACGAAAATTGGTTTGGCACAACATGACTGCCTGACGATCATATATGACAGGTCATAACATGAAAATCGTGACATGCATGTCATCAGCGGCATGATGTACATGCCAGTCGTTTCGTTAATGGAATGTATACCAAAATTGCTGTGGCAAATCACGACTGCATGACGAACGTAAATGACAGGTCATAGCGTTAGAGTCATGACATGCGTCTATGAGCGGCATGGTTTACATGCCACAGTCATGGTGCTCTTGCGGCCCTTTTGTTAACTTCATATGTACCAAACTCGCTATAGCGAGGCAACAAGGCAAATGCGTTTTACGTTCCTCATCCGTGCTTCGAATTTCCTTGATTCCCACTGCACGGGGGATCTGCCAACTTTTTCTACACATAATTGCATAATATACTCTAAAAGAACTTGTTGTTGGGCTAGTTGGTAGAACATATCTAAACCTTATTCTGAGCGCAACCACACGACACTTCCACACACACACCCACACACCCAGGCATCCACCACGCACAGCGCTCACTTCCAACTGAATTTATTCAACGCACGAAGGCTGAATATATACATGTGGCACATGCGCGCATACATCATGTGAAGCCAACACACACAATCAACATATACATTTCCTTCTTGCTCTTTCCATCTTATAGTCTTGATCTTATGAACTGCATTTCACTAGGAAACAGAGATAGCGACGGGGTGCTTACACAGTGGTCCTTATCTTTTTCAATGTAAAAAGCCTCCAACACTTCACGTGCAGTTTTTCTTTTGCTTCTGCCCAGAATCTTAGTCTCGGAGAATCCTGCGTCACAGCCACACATTATACAATGCGCAACCAGGTGCGCATACTTATCATCTCGTTTGATTAATTTTTGGGCGTGTTCCCTTAACCGGTCATTAACACACCTTTCGGTTTGACCGATGTACACTGGCCGCAGGATAGGGGTATCGAGTACACGACCCCCGTGGAACACTTTTTGAGAAAAGGCCTCTCATGCTTCTTCTCGCAGTCGCGTTTTTTGCTCACGCAAATGCGTTGGCACAACTTCCCGATTTTCTCGGGCGCCGAAAAAACCATCGGTACACCGTGCCTACCCGCGACTTTCTTGAAATTGTGCGAGAGTTTATGGATATATGGCACAACTTGTGGCCTAATCCTTGAGGGCTGGGTAGCAATTGACGCTTCCCTTGTTCCACGTTTTAACTTCTGCAGCAGTGATTCGACAACGGCTGTGATGACCGATCGAGGGAAGCCTGCAGCCTCTAATCGGCTAACCTGATTGTGAAAACTACGTTCCATGCTGTGTGCACGATATATTGCCGTTTGCACGATATATTGCATAAGTTTACTTTATTCGTGCGTAGGTTGCAAAGATAAGGCCACGCATGCAAACGTTGCTGAATTTTCGCTTCCTACCAAAACAATGGCGGACGCTTTATTTCGAATACCGAAACTAGTCGAAGTGTCCGGCCCCTGCCTAGTGTCTGCGGTGGCAGCAAGGTTCCTCACGGCTCTGGAAAGAAGCACACGTAGCCGTTTGCACGATATTCCACCGGCGCGGTTTACGAAATACCGCTATCGTGTGGAAAAGTTCACGTGGGTCAGACGGGCCGCTGTGTTAACCAGCGCGCCAAGGAACATGAGCGCCTATTACAGGATTAGTCAGCGAGATGCCTATACCTGCCCGCCCATTGCCGCACTTGCCTGGAGTGCGAACCGCAACTTGATGGAATAAAAATTTTAAGTCGCAGTAAAGACCAATTTACCCGCGAACTATCAGAAGCGCACTTTATCAAGCAAAAGGGCGATACATGCATCAGCACCACATCTATTGGCTTACGTGACAGCGAGATTGTATTCCTAAATAAGAGCTGATACATGTATTCGTAGAACCTTCGTCTATGTTTTTCGTTGGCCTCGCGCATGCGCTCATTGTCTACATTTGCTATAAAAGGTCGCTGTGTAGTTTTAATAAACATAGTTGGAGTAGCGCCCGTTCCTGTGTGTGTAGCTGCGCTGTCTACGTCTGACAAGTAGCGCTGATCGTTTGAAGGAACATGTTTGACCAATCAGCCCGAAACGTGTTTTGCATCTGTCTGTTGTCTAGAATTAACAGGAGCGGCAAAATCATGACTAATTTCTAAATGTTGTGTAGTGGTGGAAAACTTCTTTCGAAAACCGTGTTGATTGGAGTAAAGCAGATTATTATCTTCCAGATAGTTCATCAGCGTTTTATTTATTACATGCTCCTTTAGTTTACAACATGTGCTTGTGAGTGATATTGGCCAGCTGTAGTTGTTTATCAGTTATTTACTTCCACTTTTATAAATAGGAATAACCTTCGCACACAACCAGTCATCAGGAAGCACCACTGTTTCTAACGATAAGGAAAATGTGTTTTGCAGGAAAGTGGATAACTGGCCAGCATAGCGTTTAGGACATTTAGTGTTAGGAATTTCATCCGAGCCATGTGATTTTTTGACATCCATTTGAAGTAGCTCATGCATACCAGATCCTGATATTGCTACACCTGGCATGTGCTCTTTGCTGTTAGACAACGGTAAGCACGAAGGCTGTGTAAGTGTGAAAACCGATGGGAAATATGTTTTAAAAGCACCTGCAGTGGTTCGCCTATTCAGCGATACTACCCGATACCACCACTTCAGTCATAGGGCCTCCTCCTTTGGATAAGTACTTCCATCGGTTCAGCGGTCACTACCTGGCTTGAGTAGACATATTCGCTTACCACTTCAATGCCTCGCCACCTATCTCAAAGCGCTGGGCTCGCCCAAGGCTACTGAACATTACCTTAGTTTTCTACATATTAATTTTCCGTCCCACCGTCCTACTTTGCCCATTTAAGTCAGTAATCATGCTTTGCAGTTCGCCTCCAGTGTTAAATAGCAAGGTAACGTCATCAGCAAATCTGAAGTTCACCATTAACCCTTACACCCACCTTTTCCCAATCTAATGTTCTAAATGCCTCTTGTAAACATGTTGTGAACAACATTGGACAAATTATGGGCTTTGTTTTTACGCCCTTCCTTATATCGATAAGCGATCTGCACATTGATTCAAGCCTTCATCTTACCCTGAGCTTCTCTTCTGGTTTGCCCTTAGTTATATGTATTTTGCCGCTCTTCTTATGGAGGACAATGATGCCGATTAGCCTCGAGATTGACGTGAAGTTGGCAGCACCGTCACCACGTGAGTGTGGGTGCGTTCGCCGGCGCTCAATAAAATGCACACAGCATCGCTCAGTTGTGAGCAGTTTGAGGCACTTTTGCATTAATTTCAGTCAAACGGTAATAGATGCGTCTTTCATTCTAACGGCGACGCCGGAAGCATGTAATACTTTTTTATGGAACTCGAAGAAAGCGTGATATGCCATTCAACGGGGCACTGGTATCACCAAGCCCTCACAGTTGGAATTCTTCGGCGGTTCTCTCCGTCTTTCACCGTATTTTTTTTTCTGTCTGCAATTTTGCCATCGCTGTTACGCAATGAACGAGTCCAGTGTTGTGTTCGCGCTCATTTTTCACTATTGGCTACAACAATAAAGGACTGTTAGTCCGCATTGAGTTGAAGGAGCAGCTTGCGTAGTCCGACGTATCATTTACACGCATGCTTGCGTTTAAATGCCTTACATGTCGTGTTCCAAGAAACGCAAGGCAGTTACCTGACTCAGTTAGTCAAGCTAAGTAACTGTAACGCTACTCAAAGGGGCGCTGCCAGAAAAATTTTCATCCGACGTTTTTTTTTTTTTTTTTGCTGCAATACGTAGTTGAGGCACTGTTAGACATAGCACGGCACATCGATTGTTCTAGCGCTCGAGAGATAATTATTTACGGCCTGTTTATTGACGACTAGTTTCAGTTTCAATTGGGAGGGCTCGGAAACGACAAGGCGCCTGGTACAACTAGCGCGATCTAGTGCTCGCGAAGGGGTAAACAAGTCCCACAGCGTGAGCACACATACCTGTGACGCACTTCCGCACGATATGCGAAGCGTGCACGTCGTGCGCGTTTGTGTCTTTGTTGCTATCGTCGTGGTTGGGTGGCAAATATTTTTTTTCTTGAGGCATGGCGTCACCGGAAGGGAGTCTACTAACGCAAGCGCAGCGAACAGGCAATTGTGGCCATGGCGTCATCTTTGCTAGCTGCACTGCTCGGAGCTTGGCTGCCGTGGTGACGTCGCGGAAGTTGGGGGTCCCCTTCAGGTCACCTTTGCTGTTGTCGATGTCGCGAGGTACAGCGTCGATTGCGCATGCAAACTTCAATATTCATTTAAGTTACATTCGGAGCTGTGTTCGCCGTTAAGATCTGGCAGATGACGTGTGCATGTCCACGAAAATCGGTCCCGCATGCTATCTCAGCAGCAAAGTTTTGCTGTCACACCCCCATTAAGGTGTGTGTCACGATGTTGGACACGCGCCTATGTTGAATAAACACTTTAATACTCGAAAGCATCGCTCTTTTTGCACGATTACTTGCCTGACCGTGACAAGAAAATGTATTTTTACGCACACAAAGAAATTATGTGTTCTTTAAGTGAAAAACGTCTGCTATTTTCCGTCATGCATCACATATCGCTAGATGACACACGAAAAGTTCAACTTAGCGCGAAATACACAGGGGCTGCGAGTTGGATTCCAAGCGCATAAACAGCAATTTCCCTGCGTGTTCTTTGTTGTTCTTACGTGCTGGCTTTATAGCATCGCTATCGTTACGTAAATAACGTATTAGGGTCATAGCGAACACCGGCATAAAACACGTTCTTCCTAAATTCTTCATGTGTTCTTATCCAAGCAGAAAAAATATTAGCAATAGTATTATTTTACGTTGAGCTGCAGCCTCTGCACTTCTTTAGATCACTGAGTGCCTTTGTCGTGCTATGTCATTGTCGCGCCTAGAGATCGGCCCAGTATTTCAGTCTGGCTGCTGCTGCGCATTTCAAGTGTACGGCAAAGTGCACTGCGCGCCCCACCACGGTGGCTACGGTACTCGGCTGCAGATCCGAGGGTCGCGGGATCGAATCCCGGCGGCTGCATTTCGATGGAGGCGAAATGTTGAGGCCCGTGTGCAGTGCGATGCCAGTGCACGTTAAAGAAGCCCAGGTGGTCGAAATTTCCGGAGCCCTCCACTACGGCGTCTCTCATAATCAGAGCTGGTTTTGGGACGTTAAACCCCACAAATCAATCAATCAGTGCACTGCGCGTTCTTCTGAATAAGTTAATCGGGAAATATGACCGAGTATTCCAGCGGTGTCATCTCGCAGGACAGACTGTTGGGCTAGTTGGTCATGCATCACGAAATGTTCAACTTAGCGCGAAATACACACGGACACAAAAAGAAACGAAACAGACAGGACTGGGCGCTCTCGAGCGCCCCGCAGTTAGCAGTTATTTCTCTGATACTGTGCGTACCATCACTTAGGTTGTCCTGCATAACTACATCTTCATAGCCTCCTGGCTGCATGGCCGAGTCGACTTCCTCATCTCTGACGAGCATTCCCGTTCTTTCCTCCTGCTCTCTCGGATGACTGTCGCCTCTTCCGAACACGGAAGAAGTGTATGCCGTCGAAAGCGACTCATTCACGTGGCCTCTGGCCACAGTCGCGTCACCCGCAACCGCTAACAGCAGTGCAGATGATGCATCGGCGACAACCGCCTCACATCTGTCTTCATAACACCCACTATTCTTACATCATCATCATGATGAGGGAACTATCCGTGCTCCTGCAGGGGAGCAATTTTGAGGCAAGCTCACCTCTTCTTTTACTGAATCTGGCCTCCAAGAGGCACTATAAGAAAAGTGTTCCTTAATGGAACGTGCAAGATTCTTACTCGTGAATCTTCTCTCTGGTTCACGGGCCTAAAACTGGCCCTTTCTGATGCGCTGGGTCTGCTTGATAGGCGCGCTCTGGGAGGTGGGGAAGTTACCTTCAGGCCATTCCTGCCCCGTTACGACACCCTCTAGACTTGTTGTCACCGCTTTGAACTGCTTGGAATATGCATCGAGATCTCGTTTTTCAGCAACGAGGGGCATAGACTGCCGGATGCAAACTTGCAGTAGCGCGGAACGATCGGTGACATCAGACGGCGCCTACCCCAAGCTGCTCCTGCCTCTATTACACTAGCCGGATTCCTTCCTCCAATTCTGCTTGCTCGCGCTATGCTTCGCGTTCGGCGGCACGCGCCTCCATTGCAAGCGCTTCCTCTTCGTGAAGGCATTGTGTGAGCGCGTCTACGGTTAGGCCTTCAAGTCGATTCTTCTTCAAAATAGAAAAGGAATGCAACAATCAGCCTCGTCCTGTCGCGGATGCCACTGTCCATGATAGCGCAAAAAATTCCCCCTGAAAACGACGCAAGCACAAAGAAGAAGGAATGCACAGGACACAGCTGGACACACCACCTTTAGCTAGTCATGCCAGTGTCTAACTTGTCTCCAGTGCTCTAACTTGAGAATTCTAGACATCCTCTTCCCGTGATCTGTCGATGGTTCTAGGAGGCCAAACAAGGCTTTTATATCCTCAGGTGGTAAACTCACTCTGATGCATCTTGAGTAACACCGAGACTTGGAAGTTGCAACTGCTATGGCACTGACACATTTGATGGTGGGGTCCATAGATGCAGAGACACATGGAAACGAGCTCAAGGTAGAAGAAACTTGCAAGTCTCGGTATTAGCCAACATCTATAATGTTCCTACAGCCACCCTACTCCTCCTTAAGAAAAGCAGAAAAATCCCAATACAGAAAGGTGTGAGAGAAGGAGATGCAGTTTCTCCATGGCTATTTACTGCATGCTTGGAAGAAATGCTCAAAAGATCACACTTGGACGCGACTGGGCTAAGCATTAATGAGGAATATCTGAGTAACTTACGATATGCAGACGACATAGTACTCTTTAGCAATGATGTCGATGAATTGTAAAACGTATTGAAGTCTTAAGCCTAGAAAGCTCTAAGCTAGGATTAAGGATGAACATGAAGAAAGCAAAGATAATGCTAAGTGGCACGGCGAAAAAACGTGTCTTCACGATCGAAAACCAGGCATTAGAAGTCGTAGACGAAGACCTAATCTTGGACAGCTACTGACAGGAGAACACGCGCATATAAAAGAAATCCACCGTAGAATAAACATGGGATGGCGCGCGTACGCGAGACATTCCCAACTCATGGACGGAAATCTGCCACCATTATTCAAATGGAAACTGTTTAACTACTGCATTTAGCCAGTACTAACACACGGGGCATAAATTTGGCGAATTACAAAGCTAAGGAAGTGAAGACCCATGCAGCGGGCGATGAAGCAAAAAATAAAAACTGGCAGATCCCACGTGCGGTGGGAATCAAGGAAATGCGAAGCGCAAATCAGGAACGTAAAATGGATTTGCATTGTTGCCTCGTTATACGAGTTGGGTACATATTGCCCACGATCCACTACATGCAGGCCTGTCTAGTTTACCTAGACGATGTGGTAGTGTTTTCCGAAACGTTTGATCAGCACCTTCACCGTCTGCGGAGCGTGCTCGAAGCTGTACGATCGGCAGACCTCACACTTAAGCCAGAAAAAGTGCCACTTTGGTTACGAAGAGCTAAAGTTCCTCGGACATGTAGTGAGCGCCAAAGGGGTCCGACCCGATCCGGACAAGCTCACCGCCGTAGTCGAATTTCTAGCTCCTGCCGATAAGAAGGCCGTTCGGCGATTCCTTGGTTTGTGCGCAGGCTTATTCAGGGCTTTTCGAATATAGCGGAACCCCTCACTCGCCTTACTCGAGATGAACGCCCTTTGTGTGGGATAGCGAACAACAGGAGGCTTTTGCTGCACTACGACAGCGCATGCAGTCAACACCCGTGCTTGCATATTTCGACGACGACGCTGACACAGAGGTGCATACCGAAGCCAGTAACATCGGCCTTGGCGCAGTCCTCGTCCAGCGTCAAGATCTGGTGGAACGAGTCATAGCGTACGCCAGCCGCTCACTATCCCGTGCCGAGGCGAATTACTCGACTACAGAGAAAGAGTGTCTCGTAGTCGTTTGGGCCATTACCAAGTATCGCCCCTACCTCAGTAGTCGTCCATTCAAAATAGTGACGGACCACCACGCTCTTTGTTGGCTGGCGAGCACGCGCGGCCCCTCAGGACGACTGGCACGGTGGAGCTTCCGGCTCCAGGAATTTGACGTCACCATCGTTTACAAGTCTGGCCGTAAGCATGAAGACGCTGACACAGTGTCTCGCGCACCAATGCAGCTTGTCAGTCAGGAAACAGACGACGATGACGGTTTCCTGGGCGCTATTAGCTTATCAGATTTGAGCAGACAGCATCGAGATGACGCATAAATTCGCCCGATCATTAGTCATTTAGAGGGCCGTGGACACAGCCATACAACGTCATCTTTCGCGTTCGTAGACGTCATTCTGTCTGCGAGACAGCGTACTGTACAAAAAGAACGCTCGTTCGAACAGCCGTACCTACCTCCTGGTTCTTCCAAAAGACATGAGAGATGACGTCCTCTTCCCTTGGCATGAGGAACCCACATCTGGCCACCTAGGCTTCTCACGAACACTCGCAAGAGTAAAAGAAACGTACTATTGGCTTGGGCTTTCCGCAAGCGTCAAGCAGTACGTTAAAGGTTGCTGTGAATGCCAGCGCCGAAAGACACCATCGGTAAGCCGGCTGGTTTACTTCAGCCGATAGAGGCACCTTATACACCCTTTGACCATTTCGGAATGGACATCCTCGGACCGTTTCCGCTGTCTTCTGACGGCAAAAAATGGGTGATTGTCGCGACAGATTATTTAACGCGTTATCCTGAGACGCAAGAGATTCCACGAGCCACCGCTCCTGAGGTAGCGCAGTCCTTCGTGCGACACATCGTCCTACGTCACGGTGCTCCCTCTGATGTAATAACCGACGGAGGGACAGCATTCACGGCGCAGATTATGGACGAAGTTTTGGAATTAAGCAACACCAGACATCGAAAGACGACCGCGTACCACCGACAAACGAACGGACTCACCGAGAGACTAAGCAAGACTATTACAGACATGATCGCTATGTACATCGACGTCCACCACAAAACATGGGACCGGATCTAGCCTTATGTGAATTTCGCTTATAATACCGCCGTGCAGGAGACAGCGCGGTTCACCCCATTTCGCCTTCTCTAAGCCGGGACGTTCAGATGATGCTTGACGCTATGATGCCGTTTGGCGACGCTGACCGGTTCACACCTGACGCCGCAGAATTCGCAGAGCGTGCTGAGGAAGCTCGGCAGCTAGCGCGGCTGCACATCCGTCAGCAGCAACAGGCAGACGCACGACGCTATAACATTCGTCATAGTGTTCTACAGCCCCGGAGACCAAGTTTGGGTGCGGACACCAGTTCGCCGCCGTGGGCTCCCCGAAAAGTTACTGAGCCGCTACTTCGGCCCGTACAAAGTGCTTCGTCGCGTCAGTGACGTGAACTACGAGGCGGCTCCGGAGCCGTCACAGACGCAGGCCAGGACACTACGACCACCGAGCTCCGACATTGTTCACGGTATGCGCATGAAACCGTACATTGCTCGCTTGTAACTTTCTTAACTTTCTATCATTTATTGTTTTGTGTGTTTTGTTCTTCATTATATCCGTTAGCTTGCTGATTTTTTTTCTCCACCCCACGTGGTTGTGCTGTAGCATCGAGGCGATGCTGTTTTTTTTTTCGGAAGGGGGATAATGCCACCTGCATGTAGTGGATCGTGGGCAAGAGAAGCGGAAGCCCCAAAACGAGGAAGAAGATCGCGCGTTTCTTCTCCGCTCGATAGCCACCCTCGACGGACGCGCTTTGCCAGGGCCAGCCCCTTCATCTCTCAGTAAAGCCCCGAACTACCTCTAAAGGCTCGTGACAACTACCTCTAAAGGCTCGTGGCACGAAACAGCCGTAAGAGCACCATGACTGTGGCATGTAAACCATGTCGCTCATACACGCATGTCATGATTCTAACGTTATGTCCTGTCATTTACGTTCGTCATGCAGTCGTGCTGTACCATAGCAATTTTGGTATACACCCATTAATGAAACGAGTGGCATGTAGATCATGCCGCTCATCACATGCATGCCACGATTCTCATGTTATGACCTGTCATATATGATCGTCATGCAGTCATGTTGTGCCAACCCAATTTTCGTGTACATCTCATTACCGAAACGGCAGTATAGCGCCAGGACCATGACATGTAAATCATGGCGGTAATGACATATGACATAGAAATCATGATATGCATGTCATGATTTTCATGTTATGACCTGTCATTTATAGTAGTTATGCAGTCGTGTTGTGCCATAGCAATTTTGGTATGTATTCCGTTAACGAAACGGCCGCAAGAGCACCAAGGCTGTGGAATGTCAACCGTGCTGCTCATGACACGCGCGCCATGATTCTAAAGGAGAGAAAGTTGAGCGAGTTGGTAAGGGTCCATAGTCAAAAGAAGAGGCGTGCAAGACACGGACACAAGGGGAGAAGCGAACAACACGAACGCCGATAAACAACTGATGCAGAGCACAGAGGCGAAAAAGAAAGAAGACACACAGCTTATCTGCGCATGCTTGGTATGGTAGCGCCACCTGTCAAACGGTTACACGCGCCGATCAACGCGATAAACAACTGCTAAGGCATTCTATCTCCTCTCTGTTTAAGCTAATCGACGTCTGACTCACGCACGCACTTCCACTATTACTGATATGCCAGGCCTCGACCAATAAACGCGTCTCTTCATTCTTATGTCTGTACAAGATCTCGGTTTCGTCTAACTCGGGCATGCAGCTACAGACCTGGTAGTCCAAAGATAGATTAGACGGCGTTCCACCTGATAGCAACCTTCTATGTTCAATAAATCTTTGATTAATACAACGCGCAGTTTGCCCTACATAAAAACGTCCGCAGCTAAAAGGAATCTTATAAACCACACCCATGCGACAGTCGGTAAAATTGTTCTTGGCTATATGCTTAACCTGACAGATATCCGTTCGGCATAGTAGAAACAAAAAGACAGGACGCCGACCAAGAAGGTGTCAAAAATAAAAGAATGACAAAATGACGTTTCGGCTTCCACACGGAAGCCTTGTTCACAAAGCTGGGAGGCCCGAAGCCTCCAGCTTAAATCCGCAAAAATAATCGCTTGAGGCATCTTGCATACGTAAGCGGTAGATTGCCGTCGTTACGGTTAAGCGTGTTCCCTGTCGTTTGGATAGTCAAAGATTCCAAATATTGCCGTTTCATCCAGTTCTTTTCCCGGGCGATAACTGAAGCTTGGTCCCAATCAAAGCCGTGGTGCGTTTTTTCTGCGTGCTCTGCGAGGGCACTGGAAACGACTTTTTTCTTCTTTACGTCATTCATGTGCTCCTTTAGACGTCGCTCGAAATTTCCGCTTTCACCCACGTAGACATAATTGCAATCAGCGCAAGGAATCTTATACACAACGCCAGGGAACTTTTCCTTTTTTAGTTTGTCCTTGACGCTGACAAGCTCGTGACGTAGCTTGTGGCTCGGAATATGGGCGACTTGCACATTATATCCACGCAGGACGCGTGCCAACGCCTCGCTGATGCCGGGAACGTACGGAATGGAGGCGCGGCGCTGGCTGGGGGAATCACGTGGCTCAGTCGGGCGCAGGGCTCGTTTCTCGGATGAAGCAATAAAGCTTCTGGGGTACTTGCATGCGCCGAGTTCGCCTCGGATGCACGCTAAGTCGGAGTCCAAGTCTTCAGGCTTGCTGCAAATTCTTTGGGCCCTTTTAATTAAAGAAAAAGCCACAGACCGTTTGTGACTTACAGGGTTTACCGACGCGAAATGAAGGTAGCGCCCACTATGTGTGTCCTTTCTATGAACGTTGAACGACAGACGTTGTCGGTCCCGCTGTACCATTACGTCAAGAAAAGGTAGACGTCCAGAGCTCTCCTCTTCCACGGTGAACTTTATAGCTTCCTCAATGCTATTCAAGTGTACGGTGAATGCGGCCAGGGCGTTTTTCTTTATGATGCAAAAGCAATCATCAACGTAGCGGAAGAATACTTTCGGAGGAGGTTCGAAGGAAGCCAGAGCCCGGCCTTCCACTGATTCCATAGCCAGGTTTGCCGCAGTTACGGAGATCGAAGCGCCCATTGGGGCTCCATGCAGTTGCTTGTAAATGACACCGCGGAAACTAAAGTATGTATTCCTTAAGCAGAAATCCAGTAGTCTTGCGAGATCCTGCACCTCAAACACGGTACGCTCGCCCAGTTTCTCATCAGTCTGCAGGGCATCTTTGCAGGCGCTCACAGCAAGCGCCACAGGAACACAGGTAAAAAGGGAAACGACGTCGAACGAAACCATGATTTCATCGTCATCCACAGTGAGATGGCGCACCTTGTCAATGAAGTCCTGCGAGTTACGGATGAACGTGGGGCCATTTCCAACCAGTGGAGCACACACACGGTGAAGGTAACTCGAAAGTTTGCAGAGAGGTGAACGCGTGAAATCCACGATGGGCCGCATTGGCGTGCCAGACTTATGAATTTTGGGGAGGCCATACAGTGCCGGAGCGGAGCCGTTGTGGCAAAGAAGCGAAAAATAAAGGGCCTTGTGTTGCGGAGACACGTAGCGGAAAACGTCAGCCAGAAGCTTCTGCAGTTCCCGTTCCACTTTTAGTGTGGGGTCACGTTTGAGGACGGCATAGGTGCTGCTATCTTGGACGAGGTCCGACATCTTGCTGATGTAGTCAGTGGTGTTCATAATAACAGTGGCATTCCCTTTGTCAGCTGGCAGTATCACAATACCGCGGTTCCTGCGAAGATTCCTGATTGCGTTATGCTGTTCGGGCGATAAGGCAGAGTGCGGTTTACGCGGGAGCTTGGCGAGAATGCTGATCGCACGAGTACGGGCCTCGTCTCGCTCGGAGCCATCCACCTGACCAATCGCATGCTCAACGGCACAAATAATTTTCTTTGGGTCAAGTGCGGCACTCGTGTTGAAGTTCAGTCCGAGTTCGAGTACGCTCATCTCTGGCTGACTGGGAGTGTAAGAGGACAAATTGCACACCACTGACCTTGCTCGGTTTGACCACAAATTGCACACCACTGACCTTGCTCGGAATCAAAATCATTGTTACTACGAAATATCAAGTAATCATCTGCATACCGAAAAACCCAGATGATGTGGTCACCTAAGGCCTCTTTTAAACGGCAGTCAAGCTTGCTCAAGTATAAATCACTTAGAATAGGGGCGACGTTTGAACCTATACACATCCCCAATTTCTGCACAAACACGCCTTCTCTGTATCCAATTAATGTTGACGTTAAGTGAGTCAGCCGTCGATTAGCTTAAACAGAGAGGAGATAGAATGTCTTCGCAGTTGTTTATCGCGTAGACCGGCGCGTGTAACGGTTTCACAGGTGGCGCTACCATACTGAGCATGCGCAGATAAGCTGTGTGTCTTTTTTCTTTTTCGCCTCTGTGCTCTGCATCAGTTGTTAGTCGGCGTTCGTGTTGTTCGCTTCTCCCCTTGTGTCCGCGTCTTGCACGCGTCTTCGTTTGATCATGATTCTAATGTCACTTCCTGTCACTTATGTTCCTGTCACCTGTCACTTATGTTCGTCACGCTGTCGTGTTGTTCCATACCAATTTTCCTATACATCCCACTTACGAAACGGCCAAGAGAGCACCAAGACCATGGCATGTAAATAATGTCGCTCATGTCATGCATATCATGATTTTCATGTTATGACCTGTAATTTGCGTTCGCGATGCAGTCATGTTGTAGGTTTGGCAATTTTTGTATACATCCCGTTAAAGAAACGCTTGGCATGTAAATTATGTCTCTCATGACAAGCATATCATGATTTCCATGTTGTGAACTGTCAGTCATATTCGTCATTCAGTCATGTCGTGGTATACCAATTTTCGTATACATCCCACTAATAAAACGGCCAGGAGAGTCCCAAGGCCGTAGCATGTAAAATATGTCACTCATGACATGCCTGTCATGATTTTCGTGTTATGACCTGTCATTTATGATTGTCATAGAGTCATGTTGTGGCATGCCAATTGCCGTATACTTCCCATTAACAAAACGCGTGGCATGTAAATCATGTCGCTCATGACATGCGTGTCACGATTCTCACGTTATGACCTGTCAGTTATGTTCGGCATGCAGTCATATCGCAGCATACCAATTTTTGTGTACATCCCATTAACGAAACGGCCAGGATAGCACCAAGACCGTGGCATGCAATTCATGCCGCTCATGACATGCATGTCATGCTTTTCATGTTATGATCTGTTACTTATGTTGGTCATACAGTCATATTGTGGCATGCCAATTTCCGTATACTTCCAATTAACAAAACGCGTGGCATGTAAATCATGTCGCTCATGACATGCGTGTCACGATTCTCACGTTAGGACCTGTCATTTATGTTCGCCATGCAGTCATATCGCAGCATACCAATTTTTGTATACATCCCATTAACGAAACGGCCAGGATAGCACCAAGACCGTGGCATGCAAATCATGCCGCTCATGACATGCATGTCATGCTTTCATGTTATGATCTGTTACTTATGTTGTTCATACAGTCATCTTGTGGCATGCCAATTTCCGTATACTTCCCATTAACAAAACGCGTGGCATGTAAATCATGTCGCTCATCACATGCGTGTCACGATTCTCACGTTATGACCTGTCATTTATGTTCGCCATGCAGTCATATCACAGCATACCAATTTTTGTATACATCCCATTAACGAAACGGCCAGGATAGCACCAAGACCGTGGCATGCAAATCATGCCGCTCATGACATGCATGTCATGCTTTCATGTTATGATCTGTTACTTATGTTGGTCATACAGTCATGTTGTGGCATGCCAATTTCCTGTATACTTCCCATTAACAAAACGCGTGGCATGTAAATCATGTCGCTCATCACATGCCTGTCACGATTCTCACGTTATGACCTGTTATTTATGTTCGCCATGCAGTCATATCGCAGCATACCAATTTTTGTATACATCCCATTAACGAAACGGCCAGGATAGCACCAAGACCGTGGCATGCAAATCATGCCGCTCATGACATGCATGTCATGCTTTCATGTTATGATCTGTTATGTTGGTCATACAGTCATGTTGTGGCATGCCAATTTCCGTATACTTCCCATTAACAAAACGCGTGGCATGTAAATCATGTCGCTCATCACATGCCTGTCACGATTCTCACGTTATGACCTGTTATTTATGTTCGCCATGCAGTCATATCGCAGCATACCAATTTTTGTATACATCCCATTAACGAAACGGCCAGGATAGCACCAAGACCGTGGCATGCAAATCATGCCGCTCATGACATGGATGTCATGCTTTTCATGTTATGATCTGTTATGTTGGTCATACAGTCATGTTGTGGCATGCCAATTTCCGTATACTTCCCATTAACAAAACGCGTGGCATGTAAATCATGTCGCTCATGACATGCGTGTCACGATTCTCACGTTACGACCTGTCATTTATGTTCGCCATGCAGTCATATCGCAGCATACCAATTTTTGTATACATCCCATTAACGAAACGGCCAGGATAGCACCAAGACCGTGGCATGCAAATCATGCCGCTCATGACATGCATGTCATGCTTTTCATGTTATGATCTGTTACTTATGTTGGTCATACAGTCATGTTGTGGCATGCCAATTTCCGTATACTTCCGATTAACAAAACGCGTGGCATGTAAATCATGTCGCTCATCACATGCGTGACACGATTCTAACATTATGACCTGTCATGTATGTTCGCCATGCAGTCATATCGCAGCGTACCAGTTTTTGTATACATCCCATTAACTAAACGGCCAGGATAGCACCAAGACCGTGGCATGCAAATCATGCCGCTCATGACATGCATGTCATGCTTTTCCTGTTATGATCTGTTACTTATGTTGGTCATACAGTCATGTTGTGGCATGCCAATTTCCGTACACTTCCCATTAACAAAACGCGTGGCATGTAAATCATGTCGCTCATCACATGCGTGACACGATTCTCACGTTATGACCTGTCATGTATGTTCGCCATGCAGTCATATCGCAGCGTACCAGTTTTTGTATACATCCCATTAACGAAACGGCCATGATAGCACCAAGACCGTGGCATGCAAATCATGCCGCTCATGACATGCATGTCATGCTTTTCATGTTATGGTCTGTTACTTATGTTGGTCATGCAGTCATCTTGTGGCATACCAATTTCCGTATACATCCCATATGGTGACGGTCTCACTGCCACCATGACAGTCGTAGTTAAAATTTTCCCGCTAGGCTACGCCACTCGGTCAGGGTAGCGGAGAACGGAGAAAAGTAAACTGCGGCCGACTCTGGGTGAGGAGGAGACGCGCTTCTGCGAACGTTCGTACTAGCCGCGGACAGTAGGCTTAGAAGCGAAGAATAGGTCACAAAAAGAGGGGGGTGAGACTGGGGGTCTAGGGGTGGGGGGTGGACACAGTAGAATGTTGTGGCCTTTACTCTGGCTTCCTGTATTCTCTCCTTCATGCTCTCCCAGTGAGCAAGTAATTGCTGTCCTTAGTCCCACTCTCGGAGCTGTGTGTATGTCTGTGCATGCGTGTGCTTAGTCCGTCTTTTTCTTTCTTTTTGCTCTCATCGGTTTTCGAAATGTGTCTTCTTTTTTCATTCAGGTCTGAGGGCGACCGCCGCGACTGTCCCTGCTCACGAGCGTTAGCTATGCCCACCCCCGCCCTCCCCCATGTCTGAGCGGGCGGTCTCTTCTTTTATTTCACCTGCAGCCACCTCTCTCTGCAGCGTCTGGAGTAAGCCTCTAAGGCATGGCACTTGACTGCGTGAACAAAAATGATTTTTCTCTTTTGAAAAGGGTACCGCAAGCATGCGAATTACAAAGCTTCCGGGCATGCGCAGCAATAGCCCCCTTCTTCTATGTGTGCATGTGACAACCAGCACTATTTTTCTCTTGTGTGACTCCTCCTGTAGTTGGCAATTTGCAAGGATGAGGCAACGCTTTAGATGCGATGTGGTTGTCTAAACGAACGTTGGTCAACCGAAATGAAGTAAAAGGAGTCCCATTTAGGGACTCTTCTGTTGTTCACAAATACACAGCAAAGTTCTGTTCTGGTGCTGTCGACATGAGGCTGCCATGTATGAAAATTGGGGTGCTCCAAAAGTGTGTGCAGACTCCGGATATCAGCAAGCAGGTCTTCATGTTATTAGCTCAGCGGTTGACTTCCATGCCGCATGGCCACAACTGCATTCTTCACTGCGACTATAGGGTTGATGGAATAATGCGACAGGCTTTCTTGTCGTCCTTGCACGGAAGTACGCAAGTGCGATTTTGCCTGCTGTCTACGAGCTGTTTATATTCTAGCACCTGAAGACTATAGCAAGGTATCATGCTTGTAAAATTCCTCTGAAAAATTTTGCCAAAATGGTACCCAGTTTGTTCTGTTTCATTTACTGTCTTCACTAAAGCGTGCGTACGTGCATGTGTGTCTTAGTCATCTGTAGTGTCTCTAATATTGCACTTTATTTTAATTCCTGCATTATGTCGTAACATAAAGATTACTGTAATAAAGCGCAGTACACAATACATAACAACGCGTTCTACAAAGCGAGAAAATGCATGTACAACAATGCTACGCATACACTTTGCGGTTGCGATGAACGGTTTGGAGGGCTTCATTGTATCATGTGTGGAATTTGGCCACATTTGGCTTCTGTTCCATCCTCGGGAATCTTCATCATCATCATCATCATCAGCAGCAGCAGCAGCAGCCAATTTTACGTCCACTGCAGGACGAAGGCCTCTCCCAATCTTCGCCATCCTTGCCTGTCCTGCGCGAGCTGATTCCATTTGATGCCTGCGAATTTCTTGATTTCGTCCTCCCCCCATATTACTCTCTGCCGCCCACGGCTGCGCTTACCCTCTCTTGGTATCCATTCCGTCGTTCTAACTGTCCATCGGTTATCTAGCCTTCTCATCAGGTGGCCTGCCCATGTCCATTTTTTCTTCTTAATATCGTTCATTACGTCGGCGACCCCCGTTTGTTCTCTGACCCAATCGGCTGTCTTCCTATCCCTTAGTGTAACGCCTATCATTTTCCGTTCCATCGCCCGATGCGCGGTTCTTAACTTCCTCTCTAGCTTCTTTGTAATTCTCCAGGTTTCTGATCCGTAAGTCAGTACTGGCAGGATGCAGTAGTTATATAGTTTCCGCTTGAGTGATAGTGGTAGGTTTCCGTTCATGAGTTGTGAATGTCTCCCATATGCGCGCCATCCCATGTTTATTCTACGGGGGATTTCTTTTATATGGGTGGGTTCTCCAATAAGTAGCTGTCCTAGGTACAGATATTCTTCTACGACTTCTAATGTATGGGTTTCGACCTTGAATAGACGTTTTTTCGCCGTGCCACTTAGCATTATCTTTGTTTTCTGCATGTTCATCCTTAATCCTACCTTAGCGCTTTCTCGGCTTAAGTCTTCAATCATCTTTTGCAGTTCGTCACCATCATTGCTAAAGAGTACTATGTCGTCTGCAAATCGCAGGTTACTCAGATATTCGCCGCTAATCCTGAGCCCTGTCTCTTCCCAGTCTAACCTTTTGAAGATTTCTTCCAAACATGCAGTAAATAGCATGGCAGAAATTGTATCTCCCTGTCTGACACCTTTCTGTATTGGGATTTTTCTGCTTTTCTTATGGAGGAGCAGGGTGTCTGTAGAATCTTTATAGATGTTGGCTATTGTGTTTATATAGCTATCACATATCCCTTGACGACGTAGTGCCTCCAGAACTGCTGGTATCTCTACCGAGTCGAAAGCCTTTTCGTAATCTATGAAAGCCATATAGAGGGGTTTGTTGTATTCAGCGGATTTCACGATTACTTGATTGACCGCATGCAGGTGGTCCATGGTAGAGTATCCTTTTCTGAACCCTGCTTGCTCTCTGGGTTGATTAAATTCAAGTGTGGCCCTTATTCTGCTTGAGATAACCTTTGTGAATATTTTGTAAAGTGCTGAGAGTACACTGATCGGCCTGTAGTTCCTCAAGTCTTTAACATCTCTCTTCTTATGTAATAATAGAATATTTGCGTTTTTCCAGCTTTCGGGTACATTTGAAGTTTTGAGGCATTGAGTGTATAGTGTCGTGAGCTTTCCAGTTAGGAAGTCTCCGCCATCTTTGATCAAGTCGGCGGTTATGCTGTCATCTCCAGCCGCTTTTCCGCGGGACATGCCCTGTATTGCTTTCCTAACTACGTCCGCAGTGACGCATGGGATTTCGTAGTCCTGCTCGGCATTTAATACACTCATGGCGGGGAGACTCGTATTTGAGCTGTATAGTTCGGAATAGAAATCCTCGGCCACTCTGGTTATGCCACTGCAGTTAGTAACGATGTTGCCCTGCTTATCTTTCACTGCATGCATTATGTTCTTTCCCGCACAAAGCTTCCTTTTAGTTGTTTCGATGCTGACTCCTTTTCTAACGGCTGCTTCTATTTCTTCCACGTTATGGTTACGTACGTCCCTGACTCTTACTGCTGAGCTTAGATAGCTCGGCGCATTCTATCTTGTCTGTTGAGTTAGTTATTCTCATCTGTTGGCGTTGCTTGATTAGATTTTTAGTAGACTACGAGAGTTTACTCACAACATGTCTTGGTGCTTTGCCCCCTACTTCGATTGCTGTTTCGGTGATCAGATTAGTAATGTCTTCGTTCATCTTCTCTATATCCTCATTATCTTCCTGTCCTAGAGCCTCATACTTGTTCTTAAGTGCAATTCTAAATTCTTCTCTTTTCGCCCTGACGCTATCGGGGTTGGCCTGTTTCCGTGTGATTAACTTTGTCCTTGTTCGCTTTAGATTGAGGGATATCTTCGCCCTTATTAGTCTGTGGTCACTAATTCTAACCTTATTAACCACTTCTGTGTCTTGTACTATACCTAGATCAGTGCACATTATGAAATCTATTTCGTTTTTCGTTTCTCCGTTGGGGCTTTTCCACGTCCATTTCCTATTCTTACGTTTCTTGAAGAAAGTATTCATTACACGGAGGTGGTTTCTTTCGGCGAATTCTACTAGCATGTCCCCTCTGCTATTCCTATCTCCTTCTCCGTAATTACCGACGGCACGTTCTCCTTTTAGTTTCTTTCCTATTTTCGCGTTGAAGTCCCCCATAACAATCGTATATTGGGTGTGTACCTTGTTCATTGCCGTTTCTACATCCTCGTAGAACTGTTCTACAGCCTCGTCACTGTGGTTGGTCGTTGGTGCGTAAGTTTGTACTAGCTTTAGTTTGTATCTCCTATTTAATTTTATCACGAGGCCTGCTACGCTTTCGTTGATGCTATAGAATTCTTCGATGTTACCTGCTATGTCTTTGTGTATAAGGAACGCCACGCCGTATTCGCGCTTCTCTGGTAGTGCTCTGTAGCAGAGAACGTGTCCTTCATTAAGCGATAAGTACCCTTCTCCTGGTTTCCTAACCTCGCTAAGGCCAATGATATTGTTACGAAGCATTCCTGCTTGGCGAAAGGGCGCCATCGTTCACGTGGCGGTGTGCGCAGGAAAGTGACAAGGACGACGATCTGGAATCTCTCGTGCTGCTGCTGTTGTTGCTGCGCTGGTCTTCCATCTTCTTTACCACTCTTGCTGGTGAGCACTCTGTTCCTGCACGTGGCAATATCCCAATTAATACCCCTTAATTCTTCTAGTAGTTCAGCTAATCTGGCTTCGCTTGAAAGGGTTCGCGTGTTAAGAGTCGCTACGTTTAATTTACAATGACGGTCTGTCCGAGTCCAGAGGCTCTTTGAGTCTTTTGTTCCCATACCCGTATGGTCGCATCCGTGGCTAGAAGGTCTGTTGATGTCGTCGTCGTAGGTCCAGGGTTTGGTTGGTCCGGTAACTTGGGAGGTGTTGGCCATGGTGTTGCACCAGGGGGGCCAGTTCCTGTTCTGGTGCTCAGGTGAGTTACGTACATGAAGCACGGTGATGGTGGGCGCCCATATGCATCTTTTGCCCAAATGCTCCGCCGGGGGGAGGAGACTTTCAAAGGTGTTGCAGTGAGTGGGTTAATCAGGACAGGGTACGATATTAAAGAGAAGTAGTCGGTACAAAGAAGATACCTCAGGAGCGTAGAGAGACCATAAAGGATCAAAAGGTAAAAGGCAGAAGTGCTAAAAAAGAAAAAAAAGAAAAAAAAAACTTCTTATACGCTTAAGGATTCGAACTCGGGACCCCTTGGTCTACTAAAAAAGCATGGCCGAGTCGTCTGGGTTGTCGGGTCGCCGAGGTGTTTAAGAACAGATTCCTGCTGTGCCCTCTTGTCAATTGTGACGCGATCAATTTCAAAATGTCCGCAATGCAGCATTTTTGCTGAATACAAGAAAGGCATGCCTGATTGTCTCGCCTGCGACGCGGGAGTTTACGGCGTGTTTGTCGCGTCATCACGTGCAGCTTGACCAGTGTGTGTCGTTATCCTTCTCTTCTCTGCCGCGGCAAAGTGGCTGTCTGAGGGAGATAGAGATAGCGAGGGCGAAAGGAGGGTGACAGCTGGGGGGACGGGGGGGGGGGAGGGGGGTGAAGTAAGAAACGGGAAAAGTATGCATAGCGACCTAGTTCGCACTCACGGAATCGCCGTGATAATAAATTCTGTGTTCGTCGGTCGGCGCTCAACCTACGTCGCAATATGTTGAATGTGGTTTCCTATATACCACGGAAGTGCTGCGGCCTTGTAATTAAGAGAGAAGCAAAACTCATCGTGTGTTATGCTCGTAGCGCGTAGCTCATTCCTTGTCCCTTTACCTCGATAGGAGATTTTTGCGAATAGCTTAGCATCGTAGCGGAAGATTGATATCGGAGTGCTATTCGATAGCATTCCATAGCTCTATAGTATAACGCGAGATGACGACGCGCCGCAAAACACAAACCTTCGCTGCGCCATCTAAATGCGAATAGTGAAAGTGTCAAAGCCGCTCTAACTCTGAGGCGTATCGGCCGTTGTTAGTAACTAAAAAAGAACGCAAGCGCAAAAGAATGAATAAAGAAAGACATTGTGCAATAAGAATTACATAAGTGTTGCTGTAGTCTGACATGTCAGAGTTTCGGTTTCGCTGTCCATGTGTGAATGTGGTCAAAATAGAATACACAGCGAAAAGATCTTACCATCGGTTGTCTATTAGCGAAGTAAGAATACTGGAAGTGAAAACCAGCAACACGATTTATTTTGAATCAGCTAGTCCCACAATGATGCAAGACGACACGATAGATGCGAAACGGGCAGCCGTCACTTGTAGGGACCCGCCATGTCCTTCGCGCTAAACAAACTTAGCGAGCGTTTTGCGTCTCCGCTAAATTCGGAAAATAGCGAGCGATCGCTAAACGCAAAGCTGGAATAGCGTGCGTACGCATGCGCAATCTGACCCCGCTAAATGTTAACGTTTAGCGGGGCGCAACTTAAGCTTAGGCTGCACTAAAACTATATATTATTTCAGCGCGAATAGACGAAGTAGGCACACGAAAGAACGTGACAGGCGCTGACCGTAAACGCATTATTGAAGGGAAATGGCATATACGAGCGCGCACATCGTCGAAAACACAAACAATTGCTGCTGCCAGGCGAAAAAAAAAGGAAAAAAAAAAGACTTAAGGAGGTACCAATCTTTTGTGAAAACGACCTTTCAAGGATACGTCAGAACGACTTATTAAGACTCCCGCCCTGACTGCTATAACTGATGCTCTAAATAGCAAATTACCAGCATTTAACGATGCCAGAACTTGTTTGATATCAATCTTCCGGGAATCTTCAAGCACAGTCTAAACAAGAACAGCCTATGTAGTACTGATACCGTGTGGCACCACATCTCTCATTTTCCTCTGCTTCACGTCCTACGACGGGAGGACGCCCCACTTTATCTGTGATTATCACCAAAACTGGTAACGACAAAGCAGTCATATCGGACGAATGAACACATTTTGCCGCATTCTATCCTACACTGTGCATTGTAACCCGACCTCTGCTGTGTATCTTGCCTCGGTATCAATGTTGTTGTTTCTATAAGTCTTCATATATAGGTCGGCTTCGTATATAGGTCGGCTCGTGAAGGAAATAAACTATCGTTCTCAGTAGAGCCACTCTGTGTACGTCTCTTCCTTTTGTTCGTGACTCTTTTACGCGCTCGACTCGCACTAGAACGAACAAGCAACGAGCCTGTATCGCCACCCTCGAGTAGACGTCTTCCAGTAGTCTTAAGTAGCTGTAGTCTACACCCCGATTCCGCAAGGCCTGCATGACTGCAGTGGTATTGACTAAGTCAAATGCTTTCTCGTAATCGGTTTAGGCTGTATATAGGGGTTAGTCATACTGCGCGCCTTTCTCTATCACTTGATTGATAGTGGCAATATGGTATCCTTTCAAAAGATTTTTACGAAACCCTGCTTATGGGTTAGGTTGACTAAAATCTAAGGTGGCATAAATTCTGTAAGCGATTACGTTGGCAGACACCTTGCAGATAATTGACAGTAAGCTAAGCGGCCTGTAACTTTTCAAGTCCCTTGTGTCGTGTTTCTTGGGAATTAGAATGATCTTCGCATTCTTCCAAGATTCCAGTATGCTCGCAGTCATTAGCCATTGCTTATACAGGCTTGCCAGCTTTTCTAGTATAAGCAGCCGAACATCCTTTCAGAGATCTGCAGTTATCTGATCCTCACCACGTGCCTTTCCCGCTTGCATCGCTTTCAAAGCTCTCATTACTTCATCTGTCATTACTGGTGGAATGTCAAGTTCTTCTGAACTACTTCCCTTTCAATGCTATCCTAATTATCGCGGCTACTGTAGAGATCTCTGTAGAACTCCTCCGCGATTATAACTATCTTATCCCTATTCGTGATCAGGGCTGGTATTTCAGAGGTACTTTTGAGTATCTGTATTGCTGTATCGAGATACATTTGAAAAATGTATTTGTATCTCTGTAGTGAAATACTTCTACGATCGTATCGCACGACATGGGTAGCTCGTTACTTTTTTTTTCCTGGAATGAGCTAAGACGTTGTTTCCAATGACATATTTCTACGCGGAAATTCGGTGCCGTTCCGCTGCTGTTCTGGTCTTTCGCCCTGCGCTTGCGGGCGGCAGGTGTCCCGCCACGTGTAGGATGGGTGTGCGAATAGCGCGTGAAACGGTCCTTACTGCGACCGCCAGAAAAAGTTTTTCCAGTCACTCTTGTTACAACGAAATTAGTCACTTTGGCATCACGTGGCGGAGCCGGCCGTGCTTTATTTAAGCGGCGTCCAATACGAACGGTTCGGCACTCGTACCGCATGCTCCGCAGTGTTGGGAACAGCGACGACGGGCAGAGGATCACCATAACCGACACCTTCTTTTTTAACTGATGTCCGACCATATGTCATTATTAACAAGTATGTACAGTATAAGCCTCCTTGGAATGTTTTAATGGCACTCAGGGCACTGTAATAAAATAATGAATAAATTGCAAGTTTCGATTCCCTGCAACATTCTAAATGTTATTGTGCACTTAATAAATGTATTGACGGAGTGCGAACATCCCTGACGCAGAAAAAAAGTATTTCAGTATCGGTATTGCTGTATCTATATTCCAGAATACTTTTTCATCTTTTGGCAAAAGTATCTCTGAAATATCACAAGACGTCAATTACAAATGCATCTCAGTATCTGTATTTTAAGCTTCGAAGCCTTGCTTGTCTCTTAATGCATACGTCTGGTTTTTGCCTACGTCTAGACGTTTCTTCACCGCTTTCAGGCCCCGTCCGTTCTTTGGAGCATGCTCAGTCCTCTCCATATTATGCTTTCTTATGTCGGCTGTCTTACTCTTTTTGAATAATTTCGAAAGCTCCACTATTTCTATTCTGTCATATGCATTAGATACTATGATGCCTTGCCGTTTTCTAACCAACTATTTGCCTTCTGGGAAAGTTCGCTAGCGATCTGTCTACCAATCTGAGCTACTACTTCTGTTGCACACTTCGTAATAATGCGCGTCAAATTATCACTTACTTCCTGAACCCGAATGTCTCCTTCCTCGGTTAGAGCCGAATATCTGTTTTACGGCGCTATCCTGAAGTATTCGATTTTCCGTCTTACTGTTGGTTCATTGATCAGTATCTTTCACACTACCTTACTGCTGTCCCTCCACAAGTCTAGCCCAATTCGAGGTCTCACCATCCTGTGGTCACTGCACCTACCCAGCACTTCCACATCCTGAACGACGCTAGGGTCAACGCATTGTATGAAGTCTATTTCATTCTTACGCTCGCCATTCGGGCTTCACGTCGACTTCCGATTTTCCCGTTTACGAAAGCTGGTACTCATGATTCACCGAATATTCCGCTCTGCGAACTCTAATACTAAGTCCCCTCTGTCATTTCTACCACCCACGCCATATTTTCCGACTGCCTTGTCTCCAGTCTGCTTCTTGCCAGCCTTGGCATTGAGGTCTCCCATAAAAATGTATCTTTAGCCATTGCCGATTCCACATCTTCATAGAAGTGCTCGACGAGCTGATTGCCATGGCTGGATGTAGGGGCATAGCCCTGTTCCATCTTCAGTTTGTACCGCTTCATCATCGTCGTCATCGTCGTCGTCGTCCTCCTCCTCATCATCATCATCAGCCTGTTTAGGTCCACGCAGGACGAAGGCCTCTCCCAACGATTGCAAATCCACCCTATCCTGAGCAAGTTGGTTCCACTTTATGTCCGCAAACTTTTTACCGCTTCTTAAGATTAATTACAAGACCAGCTACCTTCTCCTTAATACTGTAGTATTTCTCTATGCTGCGAGCAATGTTCTTGTTGACCAGAAATCGCACACCTAGTTCTCTTTTGTCCACTAGACCATGGTAATGTAGGATGTGCCCATTTTTCAGCAGTGTAATTGCTTCCCCCCGTCCTCCTTACCTGACTGAGTCCTATAACGTCCCATTTAATGCCGGCTAATTCTTCAAGCAATGCCTTGTTGACCAGAAATCGCACTCCTAGTTCTCTTTTGTCCACTAAACCATGGTAACCTAGGATGTGCCCATTTTTCAGCAGTGTAATTGCTTCACCCGTCCTCCTTACCTGACTGAGTCCTATAACGTCCCATTTAATGCCGGCTAATTCTTCAAGCAATGCCTTGTTGACCAGAAATCGCACTCCTAGTTCTCTTTTGTCCACTAGACCATGGTAACCTAGGATGTGCCCATTTTTCAGCAGTGTAATTGCTTCCCCCCGTCCTCCTTACCTGACTGAGTACTATAACGTCCCATTTAATGCCGGCTAATTCTGCAAGCAATGCCTTGTTGACCAGTAATCGCACTCCTAGTTCTCTTTTGTCCACTAGACCATGGTAACGTACGATGTGCCCATTTTTCAGCACTGTAAATGCTTCCCCCGTCCTCCTTACCTGAGTGAGTCCTATAACGTCCCATTTAATGCCGGCTAATTCTTCAAGCAGTACCTCCTCCTCCTCATCATCATCATCAGCCTATTTAGGTCCATCGCAGGACAAAGGCCTCTCCCCTCGCTAGGTAATGTTCTTGCGTTAAACATTACCAGGATCAGATTCCAGCGCTGTAGCGGTGGCGTAGAGGTACAGCATCCGCCTCGCGTGCAAAACGAGCGTGGTTCCAATCCCGGTTCCGGGAAATTCGCTGCCTAATTAAAAAGAGCCAGGCCTGCATGGAACCGCAGGACAGTGGCAGCGTAAGCTGGAGGACCGATGTTCTTAGATGCCATTTTAAACGCTTGTGGAAACTACCGCAACTATAGGTGGTAGGTATCCCCTGCGCCATAACTCTCATCAGTTCGCCAAGTAGGGAAGTACCCACTACGCCATAATTACTGCGGCATTGTAACGTGCAAATCTGTATAACTGAACACCTTAGAGAGTCTCTTGGCATCGTTTTCCCGAGAACGAACCGAACTCTCGCCCCGGCGTCTACGGCGAGCTGTGGTTTGGGCTTCTCTCTGCGCAGCTGTCTGTTGTGCCCGACGTGGCCTTGCTGCAGCCGCGCGCGTATATAGCTCTGCGATTCGCTTCTTCAGCAGCGCTCCGCACCTTGCGAGGAGGAGCCATATATGGAAGAGCCAAGTCTAGTTGCTGTCGGGGCTCCGCACGTCGCCTGCCGCATGTCGCATGGCACGATACGACACAATAAAGGGCAGCGGTTCGTAATAATGATGATGGTATTGAAAATATGGGATCGCCGACCAAAGGTTGTTGTTAAACGGATGACGTTTAACCGTTTTGTCGCACCCGAGTTGTCGCATCAGTCGCATCAGAGTTGTCGCATCAAAAGAAGCTAACGAGGCTCCTGCCTCGTCAAAGTAGAGATAGTCCTCGCCCGTCCACTTCTACAGTTCACAACCTGTCTTCATACATGCCTACTCGAGCAGAGCTCTCCGTGCTTGAGCTGGGTTTAAACTTTAACACAAGACCAGCGCCGGACGCAAGAAAAGTCATCTGTGCTGTTGAACAGGCCATAGGGAAAGTTGAAAGTAGTCGCCGAGATGAAGCTCGAACTCGCGTGGTCAGCATTCTAGCGAAGCTCCCACGACATCCTCCGACAACCCTTCTTACTTAGGAGCGTAATGCAATTAAAAGTCTGCGTAGAAATACGGATATTGTAATACTTCCTGCTGATAAAGGAAACGCCACTGTCATCTTAAACAAGAGCGACTACGTTAACAAAATGACAGAGCTATTGCATGACGACAGCACGTACGTACGACTGAAGAGGGACCCTACGCT
Source organism: Hyalomma asiaticum (assembly GCA_013339685.2). NCBI lineage: Eukaryota > Metazoa > Arthropoda > Arachnida > Ixodida > Ixodidae > Hyalomma > Hyalomma asiaticum. Next base: position 89,766,035 of record CM023487.1, read on the forward strand.
CAAGGTAGAAAGAAGCCTGCAGGTGCTTCTGACTGATGTCTTCCGATTTGTTCCACCGCAAAACAAGTCGCTGTACTTCAAGCTCCTGTGCCACAATGGATCAGCACCCGCCTTATATGGCCTCCCGAATATTCACAAGCTAAACGTCCTCATGCGACCGATTGTAGACTTCACACGGTCGCCCTTATACCGGCTGTCGGGCTACTTGCACAGAGTTTTTGCGCCACTCTTTGGTAACAGCTCTACCTTCATACGAAACTCGTTCGATTTTATTGAAAAGGTGCGCGATGTCACGGTCAACGACGATGAAATTATGGTGTCGTTCGATGTCAAATCGTTGTTCACGAGCGTTCCCGTGGATCTGGCGGTAGAGGTGTGCCGGTCGGTGTTGCAAGATGACAGCGGTTTGGCGGAACGAACCCCTATCGAAGCAGAGGATCTTTTGAAGCTGTTGCAGTTTTGCCTTGCAAACACTTACTTCCTCTTCCAGGGCACGTTATACAAACAGGTCCATGGCACAGCCATGGGCGCATCTATATCGGTTACAACAGCCAATCTTACCATGGAATCATTAGAATCTCGCGCACTTGCTACGTTCGAGCCACGCCCAAAGGTATTCCTCCGTTATATCGATGATTGTTTCTGCATAATCAAAAAGAATGCATTATGTGCTTTCACGCAGCACCTGAACAGCACGGAAACTTCCATCCAGTTCACCGTAGAGGAGGAGGCCGCAGGTCTTCTTCCTTTTCTGGACGTCCTGGTTGAACGTCGTGACAACCTCCTCTCTTTCAAGGTGTACAGAAAGGAAACCCACACAGGCCAGTATCTTCACTTCAATTCTGTGCATCCGGCCTGCCACAAACGCTCTGTTGTCGCTTCCCTCGCCAAACGTGCCAAAAACATCTGTTCGAGGCCCGAGGATCGGGCTGCTGACCTACGCCGCATGCGACGTGAACTCAGCGATTGCGGCTATCCAAAGCACTTCGTAGATTCCGTTCTACGACGGCAATCACGCCCATCAGCACCGGTTCATCCTCCTTGCCGAGCCCGAGCCGCCATTCCTTATGTACCGGGCGTGAGCGAGTCTTTGGCCCGTGTTATGCGCACTTTCGATGTGCATGTCGCTCACGTACCTGCGTGCAAGCTGCGGCAGGAACTGGTGGCTGTTAAAGACAAAAAAAAAAAGAAAAATTTCCTGGCGTCATTTACAAAATTCCCTGCGCAGATTGTGACAACTGCTACATTGGCGAGAGCGGGAACTTCGAGAGACGCTTGAGGGACCACAAGAACGACGTCAGCAAGAAGAAAATTACAACGAACGCGCTTGCCGAACACGTGGAAACCACGAGACACGAAATAGCCTGGGAAGAAGCCACCGTCATTGGGAAAGAGAAGAACTGGTTGTCACGCCGTTATCTGGAGTCCCTCATAATCCAAACAACTGACAAAACACTTAATCACAATGCAGGTAATCTCCCGCCTACATACGCAAGATGCCTGGGGCGATTACTACGACACACATAAGCACTGACTGGGTTTTGCGCTTTCCGCGCAGTGAACAAGGCTTCCGTACGGAAGCCGAAACGTCATCCGTTTACCAACAACCTTTGGTCGGCGATCCCATATTTTCAATGATTTTACAACCCGACCACACGATTTTTCGTCAAACCTTGGATTAAATGATGATGGTAAAGTTGAAGAAGATTGTTTCATAAAGATGATGTAGATGGTGCCTCTGTAATGGGTGCAGAGCTACGAATCATGCACCCCAGTGTCCTTTCAAATTATTCCTCTAACTTGTCCTGTGTTGCGAGGTCCCGCAACAGAGGACAACTCTGGGAACCCGCCGCGTGTCCGGCCGCCTTCAGCCCCGCGCGACGACACGCAGTGCAGCACTCCGCCGCGCCGCCCGCGCACTCGGCACAGTTAGTCCCGACGTGGCCCTCCGCGACACAGCGCGTGCAAACGGCGCTAGACGGTTCGGCCACGCGCGGGACGGTGCGCGACGGATAGCGGTTACGAACACCGGCGGCGGCGGCGGACAACTACGGCGCAAAAACGGCCCGTGTTGTGATCTCATAAGAGCTTACGCTGTAAAAAGTCCCTATGTTGATCGAATTGCAGAAGGAAGCTTGGGGTGCGGGCGGATCCCGGCGACCATAGCCGGCAACGCACTCCCTCACCCGAGCAGGATTGGCTGCCCTGGTGCAGCAACGGCCTCCCAGCAATACGCCAATTAGCCCTCCGCCCTCAGTTCCCAGCGGATGCGAAGCAACTGGTCATGCCGGCGGTCAGACCTGTGACGCAGCAGGGGGTTCTAAGAATCTCTGGATCCGGACAAGCCGCCATTGGAATACGACGTAATAAAATGCACGCGTATAAACGTCGAAGATGATGCGACGCCGGCGATCGTGCCCCGCACTAGTCAGAAGCTTGGAAAATTCGCCAACCCTGTTGCGTTGGTGCGCCGAACAGCCATATAATAATATTAAAGAAGCCTGATACTTTCAATTAACCTAATCAATTCTGTATAGAGCAGTTAAATCAGGACCCTGAAACTCGGGCGCTTCGGTGAAGCCGGGATATCCACTTGCGCCACCTGAGCTCTGGGGGCGCGTTAGCTCCCCTCCCTCTCGCTCCTCCGGCTCCCTCCTCGCAACTCCGCTCAGCCCTTCTCCCGGCGCCCGTCGGCGCCCGCCCAGGCCCCGGAAGGCTCTACGTTCCACAAATCGCCGCAGATGGCGTAAAAATCAACCGCGGCGCGTTCCGGATTCATGCGCTGGGAGTGGATTTACTGACCTCTCTCTACACTCAAGCTATTTCTATGGAAGGGCGATCACATGACTGGAGGCCGCCATTCGCGCTATTGCACCTTTTATGTAGGGGCGCCCTCGTCGGGGCCAAATTTCAGGGCAAAATATTCTTAATGCAGGCGAAGACTGCGTTTTCGCGTAGTAATACATATAATAAAATAACACTACTCATTACACAGAGTGCTCTTTGCGAGATATTCTGTCACTTGTCTTTTATTAACCGATTTTTGTTTTCGCTGACTCCTTCAATGTGAACAGCGCATCGACATCAGTATGTTTCAATTCGAAATATGCGGTGGCAGATATGCAACGGTTCACGGCATTCGGAGGTTCTGGTAACTCGCGCTGTTTTGTCTCGTTCTAAACATTCCGTGAAAGTTAGAAAGTACACTCTTTTACTCGCTGCTTCCTACCGGCAGAATACGTCATAACATGTTTGTTTTGGGCAGTTTAAACGCTTCCGCGGAGCGTAATCAGCGGCCTGCAGTGGAACGAAACCACTGTTGAAATTCCGGCAGGACGAACACTCGTTTCAAGGCTCGAGCACGTACGCACCGGTGAGTATAAGCCCATTGCTTGTTTGTTAGCGTTGGTTATGCGCTTAAAACGGCAACGACGGACTATAATTGTAAACATTCCGGGGTGTCATGCTCTACGAGCGAAAAAGCAAGATTTCGTTTGGGCGACGCGGCTTCCCCAAGGGCCGACTTTTTGAGAGAACAGAAATGCATTCTGGAAATTTATTGCTTGGCAACGGACACTCTATCTACACAAAGGCGGCAACAGCGATAGATGGGGTTACATGGAATACACTGAGCCTGTCCGTACGTACGAGTTTGCAAGAGCCGCATGTCAAAAGCAAAGTTAGAGGTGTTTTACTTGGATGGTGTCTTTTGCACATTATTTAGCAACAGTCCTTTTTCTTGAATACATTTAGTGTGCAGTGCTCACAGAATGAAATGCAACATGTAAACACAGATCAGTGTCAAATGCGCGGCTACTCGATATAACCATGGCATGTCACTTGGAATGGCGGTTCGATGGGTCACAAACTGATGAAGGTAGAAACAAAAGTATGTGCGTTAGGTAACCCAAAATTTTGGCGCTTCGATCCATGAGTGCTGTGCATAATTCGAGTGTACTTTTGGTTTATTGTAAGAAACCAGCATGTTATACAAGGATGTGCTTGCGTTTTTATTTTTTGACAGTCTCCTGGACCTCTCTGCCAAACCCAGTCATCCATATCCCACATGGTCGCATTGCATCACAATGGGCAAGGCACTTGCTACCTGACACGGCTGAAGAAGCTACTTCCAGCACTGCAACAACCTTTACATGGTATGTTTCCATTTATGTGCAACAAATCCCAGTTTAATGAATTTCTGTGTATAATTTTGCGAAATCATGCTTCACAGATCATGCTTCTCAGTCACTGATGAATCCATGACTTGTTTCTTTTGAGGAATGCCATGCAACGACAGGATAACTGCCCTCGAAAGTAGACTCTGCAAACACGGAGAAATATTTGGATGTCTACAGCAGTTCATCTTGGAACCCATGCCTCTGATGCTGTCTGTACTTATCGACGGCTCATCGGCCATCTTCTGAAGGTGTACTGATGGTCATTCACAAGTATTAGCTGTCTACTCTTCCATATATTATACAGTGCACTAATGTTTTAACGTGACCTCTATATATTAGTTTTATCATGTCATGCTAATAATTGAGACAACACATGTTCCAGCCGTGGCGGCTGCATTTTGGTGAGATGAAATGCAGGAAGACTCATGCACTTGGACTGTGCATAAGGAGGCCCGTGTGATAAAATTTTATCTGGAGTCTCCCACTATGACGTGTTTCATAATCGTACCCTGGTTGTAATCATACAAGCAGTTCTAGAAGCTCTACGTCGACAAGGCGTACCTCGCATATACGTGAAAACCATAAACAACATATACAAAGATTGCACAGCCACACTACTCCTACATGAGAGAAGCAGAGAAATCCCGATCAGGAGAGGTGTGAGACAGGGAGATACAATATCCCCGACGCTATTCAGTGCATGTTTAGAGGAAGTCTTTAAACGTCTGGACTGGGAAGAAAAGGGCATTCGAATAGACGGAGAATATCTAAACAATTTAAGATTTGCAGACGACATTGTGCTCTTTAGCAATGATGGTGACGAATTACAAATCATGATTGATGACCTAAACAGGGAAAGTATTAAAATTGGATTAAAAATGAATAGGCAAAAGACCAAAGTTATGCTCAATAGCTTAGCTAAGGAACAGGAATTTAAAATCAACAATGAACCTTTACAATGTGTAAACGAATATGTATACCTGGGACAGTTAATAGCAGGAACTCCTACCCAGGAAAAAGAAATTCTCCGTAGAATAAGGATGGGCTGGAGCGCATTCGGAAGGCATTACGAAATCATGACTGGAAACTTACCGCTCTCACTAAAGCGAAAAGTATTCAATCACTGCATTCTCCCAGTGCTAACGTACGGTGCAGAAACATGGAGAATAACGAAAAAACTAGAGATGAAACTAAGGAGCACGCAACGTGCAATGGAAAGAAAAATCATGGGGGTAATGCTAAGAGATAAAAAGCGAGCAGAATAGCCGATATAATCTTATCAATTAAAAGAAGGAAGTGGACCTGGGCAGGACATGTCATGGCGAGGAAGGATAATAGGTGGACAGTAAGAGCGACGGAATGGATACCAAGAGAGGGAAAACGCAACAGAGGTAGGCAAAAGGTTAGATGGAGCGACGAAGCAGGTTCAATGCCGGCTGTGGCGGTCACATTTTTTACAGGTGAAAATACTAGAGGCCGACGCACTATGCATTTTCACAGCATGTTAAAAACCCCAAGTGGTCAATATTTCTTGAACCCTCCACTGCAGCATGCCTCATTCATATCATGGTTGTGACACGTGAAAACCGCAAGCAAACAGCAGAAATTGTTAGTTGTAACAGAAATGAAGGTGAGGGCAATGGGTGGATGCGAGTACTTCCAACATTTTTTACTGCCTTGTGAGACAGTCTACGATGTGTGATTTCTTCCTGTCATAAGTAGCTGCATTCAAATCATAAAGCTCAGAAACAAAATAAGCCGAAGCTTTGGAAGGCAGCATATGTGTTCAGCAGGATCTTGTAAAATTATTTACAGCCAAAAAACAAATTGTAAATGTGATGAGCACTACTTGCATGAAAGAAGCATGAAGCCTGTTAACGACCTCATAAGCCGACTTGTGTTCGTAGGATGCCCCGTCCTTTTTTATAGAAAAGCACAATGATTTGTTGAAGCTACCTACTTCTGCTATTAGCAACTAAATTAACATGCCCTCTTTATAGTGCCTGCCTTTATCAATTCGAATGGCTTATGAAGTCAATGGAACAAAGTCGAGGAAATTGAGAAGCTAGTGAAAGCAAACATGAATTTGATGTATGCACAATGACATTAAGAAATTGAAAGCTGCAGCTCCTAAAACTGACAGGGAAAACAGGTTTTGTATTGTGTTGAAGCATAAATTTAATGAAAAATGAATTACGCAGTAACAACAAACGCATGGAAAATACAAGACCTTTATTGCTCCATCACTGGCACAAATTCACACGATGCCCGAACTAAAGTGCACAATTTTATCGACAAAGATTCAGCATCCGCGATGGCTTAGGTATGTAACATTAACTTAGCAATACCACTTTGCTCTTTCCTCGCCATGTCGCCGATTGCGCACCGCGCACTTATATGAAGATCAGGACTACCTCGAAAACGCCTGCATAGCTGCTAGGAAACAGTACTTAACGACAGGATAAAACGCTTGTCTGTGTGCTATGTGCCAGAATAAAACGCGCTGAACAATGAAATTCTGTGTATGGAGAAAGTGAATTTCTCTGCCTTCAGTCTCTCCGTACATATATGCCAGTGTTCAGCGCGCTCAGCATGCATGATAGGCTTCATTTGGAGTTGACTGTAAATTGTTAGCTCATGTATGTACTGTCATTGCTTGTACCAGCGTTGGCACTCTCAATAAACGATCCAAACCTTACTTGATTGACGCTGTTTTTGCCAGTCGAGGCCTGTTCGGGCACCTGGCGATAAGCTATACATTAGTAGTCTACGAAATGCGGAACATGAAAGTGCTGCTAACTCCCCGTGTTTTGTTTTTCCTCTTTGCTGGATCCGCGGCTCCCATACGCTTTCGAAACGGGAAGCAAGAAAAGTTGCTCCGCGGTTCGAAAGCGCATGGAAGCCGCGGATCCAGCGAAGAGAAAAAACAAAACACGGAGAGCTAGTAGCGGCTAGTAGCGCAACCCGCGCAAAACGAGGAAAAAAGCGAATTTTATAATGATGATACTACAGGTTGCGCCATCTTTCCTCGCGCTATTGCAGTTCACTACGCCACCGCTACTCTTATTTTCGTTCCACTGTCAAAGGTACAGTTTCCGTTCTCTAAGGTTGGTATAAGTGTTCTGTGGCCCGCCACCGATGTCCGTTGAGATCAGTTTAAATTTTGCGAGCATTGGTGGAGTTGCGTGGGCGGTTTTGTCGATGTTGTGGCCAGCGCTCGCTGTGTGCTTGTGTGCGTGTACGCTTCACGACTCGCACCGTTCGTGGATCGTGCTATGATGCACAAATACTTTACAAAGCCCTGCAAGGTTCTTCGGGAGCTCTTTACGACAGTGGGTAAGCCTGCAGTCGGAGCATGACAGTGCTGGCGGGTTTCATTGTGTTCTGTTATTTGCGTCACTGTGCTTTAGGTACTGTACACTGCACCATTTGCGTTGCTTTTTAGTAACGAGCACTTCAAGCATCCTTCACTTCTCTTAATTTGCCGAGCCTGTATGGGAATGACTTAGTTTTCATTGACAAAAGAAGTGAGGCGAAGGGTCTCCTGTGTTCCGATCTTGTGCATGCTATCACCGTCGCGCACATACTCTGGATGTCTGCCCATCTTAAAAGGGTGCTAGCATAACTAAGAACACACAAAATTAAATTACCTCTTTTTTACCTTTGAATTGAAGAGACCCTCGGCCTCACTTTAATGTAATTGAAAACAAGATATTCACGTGACGTGCCTGTAAATCCATTCTAAAAGCTCAACAAATCAAGATATGACACACGCGTGAAATGCCCTTCGACAACAAATCAACGCAAATGGTGACAGTAAAGCACTCAAGGTATACAGTAACGTAAATGATGGAATGCAACGAAACGCATGGGCCAAGTCAACAATGCAAGGCGCACAACGCACGTTCCAGCACCCAAGGCACTCTCGTGCAAGAAAAAAAGATAGTACAGACGCGCAGCCAACAGACATAACAAAGAAAAAAAGACAGTGCGTGCGGCACAGGAGGGGCCAAAAAAAAAGGGGGGGGGCGGCCCCGGCGCGGCTCCAAGTTATGTTGCCATGGCGACGTTGCGCCACCATAAAGACCGCCCCCACTCGCCAAAGTCGTAACTGAATGGGAGTTTGGCGCTACCGTCGGCTGAGCGTCTGCATTTCCGCAGCCAATGGGAGGTGTTACAAAGCTGCTGCAGGTGTGCCTGCGACGGTGTGGCGCCGCCAGGGGACATGAGTTTCTGTGCCGCACGTGCGGGTGTGCTTCGTGTGTGCGAACGCTTTTAGTTAGCACAGAAGGAAGGCCAGCCGAGAAGAACGTCTGGTCCCGAGCCGAAGAGTCGACCCCGTCCGGCACATCTGGAAGTGATTCGTCCAGCGAGGGCCCACCTTATCGGCGTCGGGCCACACAAACTGTTTGCCGGTGTGTGTCTCCGCACGTGCATGTGGCCGGGTGATGTGATCGTCTCCGGCGTCGTTTCCCGGACTTTCGGTAATTACGGCCATGGGCGGGTCAAGCACTGACACCTCCCATCCTCTCCCTCCTCCCTCGCCCAGGAGCCAATGGAGGAGAAGTCCGGGCAACAAAAAGCGCGGGACCCAGAGATCGAGAGCGAGAGATAGACAGAGAGAGAAGAACTCTCTGAAGAGAACGCACTTGTAAATATGTAAATAAACGTCTTTTCAGTTTTCCTCAACCTCTGCCTCGGTTCTCGGCTCCCGAATCCCAAGTGCCTGCAAGTCGTCTCCGCCGCTCCGCTACACGCTACCCGCTGGCCGGCAAATTCAGCAGGCCAGTCGCAACAACTGGTGGCAGCGGTGGGATTCGTTACCCGGAGGTCCGACGTCGGCATGGGAGATCCTTGCGGTCCGCAACGGATGGTGCAAGCGTCGGAATCGACTCCGCCGGGATCATGGCTGTAGGGTGGTGAGTGCTTGGCTTTTCTTCACTGAGATTTTACCAGGCTTTGTTTTGATTTGTGTTAGCAAAGATGGTAATTTCGGTAGCTACTGTTCCACGTTAATTGGAGGGCGGGAACGTAGTAGTATTTTTGTGTTAGTGAAGAATTAGCAGCACTTGCAGCAACCATGAACTTAAAGGCACTCAAAAGACCGCTTTTGCTAGAGTTAGCAAAAAGGATGGGTTTGGAGGTTCGGGAGCTAATTAGAAAGCCAAAGATCATCGAGGCTATCGAGAACCTTGGGGCAGACGATGACGAGCTCTCAGAGTATCTGGAGCTGATTGAGGAAGAAAAAAATCAGAGACGCATTGCGGAAGAAAGAGATGAGAAGTTAAAGCGCGAAGCAGAGGAAGAAAATGAGAAACGCATTGCTGAAGAGAAAGAAAGGGAGGACAAGCGTTTTGAAATGGAGCTTCAGGTGAAGCTTCGTGAACTCGAGCTGCTCAAGGCTCGAATTAGAGGGGGTAGCAAAGCATCTAGCGGAGTAGAACGAATTCCGTTCAAAGTTGAGGACCTTATGCAACCCTACCGCTCCGGAGAGGACATAGGTCGGTACTTGGTGAACTTCGAGCAAACATGCGAGAAGGCGGGTGTTACCAAAAGAATGTGGCCGCGATGCTTGCAGACTTTATTACCGTGCGAGGCTGCCGATATAATTGCCTGTTTGACAGAGGAGGAAGCAGACGACTACGAGCAGGTTAGGTCGAGCTTGCTAACTAAGTTGGATGTTCGTCAGTTCGAGGCAAAGCAGCAAAGCGGTAGTGCATCAGTAGATGTAGAGCACGAAAGGTGCGGTGTAGTGGCGAGCGCGGTGCCGTTCAGGGCCGCAGAAAAGGCTAGCGCACGTAGGAGCAGCAGCGTGTTCATGCGGGAGGAAAGCTCATCAGCGAGTGAACATGACGCGCTTGCGGTTGAGGCCGTTCAAGGCCAAATGGAGCGCGACGGGGTGATGTGCCAATGGGATGTGGATGAGTTGGCACATGCATCACTAGGGAGTGTCGCGGAAGCTCGTGCCGATGCGGGCGATGGTAGCAGTGCGCTAGCGAGTGAAATTAGGTTATCAGCGGTTAACAATCCCCGAGTGTGTGAGGGTAAGAGCACGCTCGCGAGTGTGAGAGGTTTATCTGCTGTTAACAATGCCAGAGTGGTAGTGGAGGCCGTTCAGGGCCAAAGTGAATGCGGCAAGGTGATGTGCCAATGGAATGTTTGTGAATCAGATAGGCCAGCTGTAGTCGATTTGGCACATGCATCACTAGGGAGTGTCGCGGAAGCTCGTGCCGATGCGGGCGATGGTAGCAGTACGCTCACGAGAGAAATCAAAGTAGCTGCTATTGATGCCGAAGTGGTAGTTGAGGCCGTTCATGGCCAAAGTGAACGCGGCAAGGTGATGTGCAAGTGGAATGTCTGTGAATCAGCTAGGCCAGCGGTGGTCGATCTGGCGCATTCATCACTAGGGAGTGTCGCGGAAGCTCGTGCAGATACGTGTGAGGGTAAGAGCACGCTCACGAGTGAAAGGAAGGTGTCAGCTGCTGACGATGCCGAAGTCGTAGTTGGGGCCGTTCATGGCCAAAGTGAACGCGGCAAGGTATCGTGCCAATCGGATGAGAGGGAAGCGCCTAGGCAGGCCCCAGACGAACTGGCACGTATACATAGGGAGTGCGTCGCGAAAGTGGATCTTGCCTGCGAAGCTAAAGATTATGTCAGCTCGCTAGACGAGAAAGCCAGTGCATGTTTAGCAGAGTGCGACGAAGCACACTGTAGGGAGGACGAGGCAGGTGCAGATAGCGCTCAGTTATGCGAGCTGCGGAGCTCAAGTACACCGAACTGCACTGTTTCGAAGCGTGCTAGGCTGTCCGTTAGTCGGGAAGGCAAAAGAATAGATCAGCTGCCGGTAAGTAAATTGGACTGCGTGAATCGGTCGGCTAGCAAGAACAGTGAGATTATTCAGAGTGAAGAAATGCGAGTGAAGGGCTCAAAAAGGAGAGGCAAGAGGAGTAGACGTAAAAAGCGTCATAGAAAAAGTAATGCCGCAGGGAGCGCGGGGCGGTTGACATCAGACGTCGAGCTAGGAAGCAAGAGAGCGAGAAAGGTGCGCTTTTCGCGCGTGCAGAATTGGGCTAAGACGCGTGCGAGCCGACGAGCGAGAAGGGAAAGAGCGCACTATGATCGAACACGGTCAGAGGGGCATGTCAGCAGCCGTGGACACGTGCCGTTATCCTACCGTCGCTTTCTTCACGGTAAACTGTCGCGCGAGTTCAGGGTAAGGCCCCTCCGCGAAGCCGTCGAACAATGCCACGGAGGGAAGACGCTGGCGGCGGTTGTGGCGCTCCGCAGTGAGGCGAACACATGTGTCATCCTTCGTGCTTCCTGTTTGACAAAAACGTTCAGGGCGCGCCCCCCGCGAGTACGGCTAAAAAGGGCCAGACAGACATAGGTGGTCAAATGCCGTGAATGGAGACACTTAGAACACTTTTGTTTTGATTTTCTGTTTTGGAATGGTGTCTCGTGAACTCCGCGATTAGTGCTTGTTATTGTAACTTGCTGCGGGTTTTGTGTTGTAGCCTTTTCCTAGGTGGTCGGTTTGTTTTGCGAACAGTGCTTTTTGGCTGAGTTCATAACCATTGTGAGGTAGTAGTGGAAAGTGTGTTGTTTCTTGAATGCTTGGAGACACGTGTGAAGATTGTCTCAAATGTTCGCGATGCGATCTTGGAAAAAGAAAAAGCTGCGTTTGAAGGACAATCGTATGACCGCAAGGGTTTTGAGAGTCTTCAATATTTGATTTGCCTGTCAGTGAGATGGAATGCAAAGAATTTTCATGTCAGGGTGTATCCTATGAGTTTGTAAATAGCGCAAGTTACAAGTTAGCCTATGTGCATATGTGAGCCGTAGGTTATGCATTCTTTGTGAGTTTGAGCTCGTAATGCCAGCGGGAGTTATTTGTTTGTTGCTTCGCAGATGTCCTGTGTGGACGTTAACGGGGATAGTTATACTGCGGAAGTTACAGATGTGATGTGTATGGTTTGTGACCGCAACGGCTAGAGCGATTTTACATCCGCGGAGGAGGAGCTTGTTTAGCTAATAAGTGTGACGGCGGATGTCGAATGTGAAGTGTTTAAGATGTTTTGCTGTACATATTTGTAATTGTTTATCTAGAGCACATTTGCGTACTCAGCCATAGCTCAATGCAGCACGACAGTTTTGTTTTGTCTACGCACGGGAGATGATTCGTTTTGTCGGAACAGAATCTTGAATAAGAGCCTCAAAATTCATGTGAGACGCGATTCATGTGCTAGACATAAACTGACGATATGGTAGGAAGCATACAGAACATTCACAGAAGGAATGCGGTAATATGGTAAAGGCAGTACGAAAAATTTGCATGGTAGCACGCGGGTTCGGAGTTCTTAGTTTAAGCGCACCATTGTCCTCTCGGGTGGTTGCAATCATTTGGGAACGGCCGACTACTGCGCTGGAGCTTGCTACTGTTGCTGTACTGATTATAATTTCTTCAAAAAAAAAAAAAAAAGGGCAAATTGAATGGCAATGCTGACGGCTTACGTCGCTGCTTCTTGGGAACTCGATGGCGTCGGGTACTCTTGCTTTTGTATATTGCCTTTGCTTTTGTGGGTGTAGCTTAGGTTTACTATTGTCCTTTTTTGTTGTTGTTGTGTGGCATCACAACTTGTGTTTGTGAGTCAACGGAGCCTATTTCAGGTTGTTGGAAGTGCTGCTGCTGTAATGAATATGGCGGAAAATGATTTTGTGTTGGAGAAAAGCCTGGTGGGTCTCAGGAGAGGGGTCCGGGTGCTTGCCTGCTTTGCGGTTGTGGTTCTGGCGTAGTTGGTTTGACGCTGTGTTCCGGAGAAATTGATATGCAGAGCAGAGACCACTCCTTGGACGAGATGCCTGGTACCGGAGATGGCCGAGCAGAGCTGCTGGGAATCAGCGCATCAGCGTCTTCTTCAACGACCTCTCCCCACAAGGGTGTTGACCCTTGTACGTCGAGGTCTCAGCCCGCCGCCGGGGAAGCTGTTACAAAGCTGCTGCAGGTGTGCCTGCGACGGTGTGGCGCCGCCAGGGGACATGAGTTTCTGTGCCGCACGTGCGGGTGTGCTTCGTGTGTGCGAACGCTTTTAGTTAGCACAGAAGGAAGGCCAGCCGAGAAGAACGTCTGGTCCCGAGCCGAAGAGTCGACCCCGTCCGGCACATCTGGAAGTGATTCGTCCAGCGAGGGCCCACCTTATCGGCGTCGGGCCACACAAACTGTTTGCCGGTGTGTGTCTCCGCACGTGCATGTGGCCGGGTGATGTGATCGTCTCCGGCGTCGTTTCCCGGACTTTCGGTAATTACGGCCATGGGCGGGTCAAGCACTGACACCTCCCATCCTCTCCCTCCTCCCTCGCCCAGGAGCCAATGGAGGAGAAGTCCGGGCAACAAAAAGCGCGGGACCCAGAGATCGAGAGCGAGAGATAGACAGAGAGAGAAGAACTCTCTGAAGAGAACGCACTTGTAAATATGTAAATAAACGTCTTTTAAGTTTTCCTCAACCTCTGCCTCGGTTCTCGGCTCCCGAATCCCAAGTGCCTGCAAGTCGTCTCCGCCGCTCCGCCACACGCTACCCGCTGGTCGGCTAACTCAGCTGGCCAGTCGCAACAGAGGGTATACGGAGATTCAGCCGCGTGGTTAAATTCCGCAAATCAACCTCGGTAAACAACTGTATATTTGTCCTCGGCTTTTCTTTATCATTTTTTGGAAGAAATTCATTGCGAATTTTGACGAAACCTTTCTCTTGTGTTGTGGGTGCTGCTTCTCGCGCGCTGGAATTCCTCGATAAAAGTTTGACGGAGATAGCAGTGCAATCAAACAACATGTTTATATCTTTGCATTCTCGCTTTAATAGTCGCACAGCTGAAGTTGGCAAGGTATAGAGACGATGTGTCCCACCAACATCTCCTTCAATTACATTTATTTAAAAAAGGAGGTAAAGGAAATTCCCGTTTTGTGAAATCCATGCAACAAACTTCGGCCACTTACCTTCGGGGAGGCATTCAATGCCAGCTGCTGTAAGGCATCCGGCTGGAAAGGTGTATCGCATTCGGTTTTCATCTGCATAGAATGTGCCAGAGGTAAAATGTTTTGCACTTGGAAAGAATGCGAACATGAGTTGGTGCCATAAGGAAACATTTGGCAAGGGCTGCGTGTAAAAACATTTCCGACAGAGAAAATGAAGTGCACGTGTATCACTTCCGCGCTTGTACCAGCTCTTTTTGTGCCTTACGTTTCGATCTCATTGTGCCACTTCCGGGACGAACACATGCACAGTGCTAGAAGGACATCGAGTGGGTACTAAGTACGTTTGGATTGTGTTGGATTTTGAACAGCTGTCCGAGAAAGAATATAAAGAGAATTTGACACTCTAGTATCCAGATTAACGGCTTTAAATACTCCATGTGTTGAATTAAGCTCAGAACCATGAGATCGAATAGGATGATGCGCCTCTTTCCACGACAGTGCCCGTGGGAACGAGCGCGCGCAGCGACGTTTGCCAGAACAGCTACAAATAAACCTATTTCCTGATGATTTAGGTCTCGCTTCTTGCCAGTGAACCTTACGCCATTTTATACAGTTTTGTGCCGAAGATCCAGGAGCTGCTATCGGAGATCACGGAAGGCGACTAGTGAGGTGGCTGTCATGGAGAGGCTGAGATCGAAGGGAACGTCCAGCTGGTGTCTCAACAGCAGCATTATCCAGGCAAAAGCGATTCGGGCCATGAAACCGCCAATTTAGAAAAGCTAAACACTGTTTAGGGGCATCTCAAGGAGCACTACGATGAACCTCGGAAAATCAACGAGCTCTTACAGACCCACACAGAGGATGAAGAGTTCGAGAAAGAATACAGTATCATTGTTGAAAACGAAGACAACGCTACCAGCGTCGCGAGTGAGCTGCTCAGCAAGCGAGACCGCCTTGCGTCGCCCACCTCAGCCGTACCCAAGGGACCTTTGGAACTAAGATATCGAAGCTTACCATCGCCCCATTCGCTGGTGATCTTTGTCGATGGAACGACTGCTGGGAACAATACGATGAGATAATTCACCACAACGACAGCCTCACAACGACGGACAAGTTCAACTACGTGAGGCTCTTCCTAAGAGGGCACGCAGCCTCAGCTACTGTGGGCTTCCCAACCCTCCCAACCACATGAGCTTGCTACAAAGATGCCATCGACATGTTTAAGAAACGCTTCGGTGATAGAACGAGACTCGAACAGGAGTACTACTAAAGCTTTGGTGTGTTGCCGTCCGCCCGTTCGAGCGACCCGATAGCTCTTCACAACCCGTACGACAGGGTCATCATCAATATTCGAGGACTGGAGACCCTTGGGGTGAGCAAGAACTGATTTGCCACAATGCGGTGCGAGCTTTTGCTGCGAGCTTTACCACACGATCTAGTGCTCCACTGCCCCCGGTTGGATGGATGGATGCTGTGAGCGTCCCTTTTGTAACGGGGCGGTGACATGTGTGCAACCAGGCTCGTAAAAGAAATTTAAGAACGTTTCTTCTTTTCCCTCTCTCTTTAGGTTGTCCTCATGTCTTTTAAATCTACTTCAATTAAATCGATCATATTATACCAAAACCTAAATTTATAGCCCAGTTCTCTGCCCCTTATAGGAAAAAGTCGTTATTTTCCGTAGAATTATTTTATACGTTCTCTCCAGTTTTCAGCCACCAGTACTCTAACCGTCTCTTACTTATTTCAATCGCGGGTATGTTCAGTTTTCCATTGTTCTCCCTAAAACGCAAGGCTTCATGTAGGGTAGTGCCCAAAAGTACACCTCGGTGGATATTTCCGCATTCAATCAGAACATGCTCCGTTGTTTCCCTATCTTCCTCACAGCATGTACATTTTTCTTCTTTACTGAATTTCGCTTGATAACTACGCGTTCAAAGGCAGCCCGATCTCGCTTCAAACAGTAAAGCGCTTTCTCTGAAATTTCATAAGGTGCCTCCCTAGATCTTTATTTCATTTTTGCCCTTTCGGTAGTCGTTTTTTTTCCATCGCTGCCATCCAGTAAACCTTCTCCACCTCTCTGACTTTTCTCTTTACGCTCTTTGTTGTCAGTTCTCTTAGAGCCGTATATTTACTCGTGAGCCTCCTGGTTCTTTTTCTCCACCGGTCTGTTTCTATTCTAGCTACATCTGAAAACAGCAATGTAGCGTCTATCCAAGAGCTTAGAGAAAAGCGAGCTCGCTGATCATCGAAGAAGAGACAGCCATAATGAGAATGAGCTAAAGAAATCTGGCCATTTAAGTGATGCAACGCGCACGCCTTTTCTTCTTCATAACAACACTAAGAAAATACCTGAAAACGTGCTTTGCGTGTCGCGTTACATTCTACAGAAGACTGCTCGCTTGATCACCCACTGTCGCAGAAGAATCAGATTTTATCAGGACACATAAGTTCTTTCGATATACAATTAAAGGTCAACTGCTTCAGTTACCACAAAGGTTGGTCCATGAAGTTATGGAGGCGATGTGTAAAAGTGGGTTCACCCACGTGGAACAGTGCCGTACTAGCGAAATACCTATAGCATTGAGAAAGTTCACCTCGATGTAAGAATAAATACTACTCTGCTATGCGAAGATGCATTTCACTTTCGTGTGATACTGATTCCGCTGACGGAGGGATCAGCCACACTTTTTTAACTGTTGTTCGCTTCTACATTCTCTTCAGACAAAGGAAGATGTAACTAGGTGCTTTCTCATGTACACGCGCCCTAGGCAGGAGCCTACAGCAGATATCAAGCTTTGCATGTGCCCTTGTAAGCAGAGCCATATCTGACAGTCTCCATTAATGTGGCAATGTGAAAATTACGTCCTCGCTTTGAAGAAAACAGAGTTTTGTGTTCACAGTATTTTAATTGTCCTCACATGTATAGCGCATACACTTCAAGTTCCCCATCTGCTTTCCTACAAAGAACAATTCACCCGTGAGTTTTCCACGTACGAGTGCAAGCTTCCGAAAGCTTGTTTAGGATCATTGGGGCACAAAGGCGACGCAGATATCCCATTAAAAGAATTGAACGTAACGGATGCAGTTCTAGACCAGTTAATTTGACTTTCCCTCGCTTTATCCGATAGGCATATTTTACCCTCTCAGCCAGTCTAATGACATGCTGGTCTCATGTGCGGACGAGAAGGCAGAGAAAGAAGCTAGTTTACATGCCGGTAATAATAAACTTGAAGAACTTACCGGGAGAGGCTGTACTAGAGCTGTCTTTGGCACCTATAAATGGAAGGTTAGAGAAGTAAGTGATTTACTCAAAAATCATAGCTTACCGTTTAAAGCAAAGGCATAGAGGGCCCATTAAAGGATCGCGACTGCTACTTGATGAGTATGCAGAATGCTACCATTGAATCGAGAGAGATGTACTTCATGAAAGGGAAAATTAGCATCCACTCGTTTGTAGCACAAGGCTGCCAGGAAATCCATAGAGGCTTCTCAGAAATGAAAGCTTTCTGTTGCCAGAGCTTCCCAGCGCCTCCTGGTTAGCTGAATTGGCAGAGCGAGCGCCTCGGACCGGCGTTGGTCCCGGTTTCGAAACCCAGATCAGGACGAATTTTTCCGCAACTAGGAAGCGTTCATTACTAAGAAATCTGTATGGATTTTCTTGTAGCCCTGTCCTACAAACGGGTGAATGCTAATTTTGCCTTTCGTAAAAATTGCTCCACCTTGCGGGTTTCTGCAGAACTCATTTTCCATATTCATGCCCATGCGCTTGAAGTTTTCGATGGATTCACCACCGCGCTGTCAATCGCTAGCCATCTGGTTAGCTCAATTGTTAGGGCGAGCGCCCCGGACAGGCGTTGGTCCCGGGCTCGAACCCCTGATCAGGACGAATTTTTCGGCAACTAGGAAGCTTTCATTACTGAGACGTCTGTATGGATTTTCTTGTAGCCTTGTCCTAGAACGGGTGAATGCTAATTTTCCCTTTCATAAACATTACTCCACCTTGCGCGTTTCTGCAGAACTCATTTTCCATATTCATGCCCATGCGCTTGAAGTTTTCGATGGATTCGCCAACGCGCTGTCAATCGCTAGCCTCTAGCTCAATTGGCAGAGCGAGCGCCCCGGACAGGCGTTGGTCCCGGGCTCGAACCCCTGATCAGGACGAATTTTTCGGCAACTAGGAAGCTTTCATTACTCAGACGTCTGTATGGATTTTCTTGTAGCCTTGTCCTACAAACGGGTGAATGCTAATTTTCCCTTTCATAAACATTACTCCACCTTGCGCGTTTCTGCAGAACTCATTTTCCATATTCATGCCCATGCGCTTGAAGTTTTCGATGGATTCGCCAACGCGCTGTCAATCGCTAGCCTCTAGCTCAATTGGCAGAGCGAGCGCCCCGGACAGGCGTTGGTCCCGGGCTCGAACCCCTGATCAGGACGAATTTTTCGGCAACTAGGAAGCTTTCATTACTCAGACGTCTGTATGGATTTTCTTGTAGCCTTGTCCTAGAACGGGTGAATGCTAATTTTCCCTTTCATAAACATTACTCCACCTTGCGCGTTTCTGCAGAACTCATTTTCCATATTCATGCCCATGCGCTTGAAGTTTTCGATGGATTCGCCAACGCGCTGTCAATCGCTAGCCTCTAGCTCAATTGGCAGAGCGAGCGCCCCGGACAGGCGTTGGTCCCGGGCTCGAACCCCTGATCAGGACGAATTTTTCGGCAACTAGGAAGCTTTCATTACTGAGACGTCTGTATGGATTTTCTTGTAGCCTTGTCCTAGAACGGGTGAATGCTAATTTTCCCTTTCATAAACATTACTCCACCTTGCGCGTTTCTGCAGAACTCATTTTCCATATTCATGCCCATGCGCTTGAAGTTTTCGATGGATTCGCCAACGCGCTGTCAATCGCTAGCCTCTAGCTCAATTGGCAGAGCGAGCGCCCCGGACAGGCGTTGGTCCCGGGCTCGAACCCCTGATCAGGACGAATTTTTCCGCAACTAGGAAGCGTTCATTACTAAGAAGTCTGTATGGATTTTCTTGTAGCCTTGTCCTAGAACGGGAGAATGCTAATTTTCCCTTTCGTAAACATTACTTCGCCTTGCGGGTTTCCACAAAACTCATTCGCAAGAGGTATATTTCAAGTAATTTTGGAGATTACGGGGTCTGTTAGAATAAATAAGCTTGCAGCAACAGTGCGTCTCGATTTAGGAAAATATTCGCCTGGCTTTAGCTTCGCACAATTAGCCCTATCGTCCGTGAACGCGCCTACTACACTCAAACTGATTGTCGTGCGAGCGTTCTCGGTCACATTTAAACTTTGTCAGAGGCATGTGACCCTTTTGAGAATGTTCGTTATTATTATTACTCATTTACCACGCTGTTGCGGTTTTCTGCAGTTCGGGGTTCGTCATCCTTGCTGACCACAAATAGCAAGAAAATTACAGGACCTGTTATGTGATTCCATAGTATTGTTACAGGCACGCTGTTGTGCTCTGCGGATTTATGGTATGCCATAAGGTCTCCAGTGTTTCACGTTGTACGGACTGGGGAGTGAAGGCTTGAATCAGCACTGGGCGGATAGTGCAGGACAGAGCTGATGAGCTGAAGAAGAACGAACTAAACTAATACCTCGGGCTATGGGTGAGTGGTGGGTTACGACGACCTATATAAGCACGTTTAGTTGTATTCTGCTCATTTTTATTGTATGATACGAGGGCCTCCGGCTTGTCCGGTGCCGGGATCTAGCAGTGCATGCCTGCCACTCAGGCGCCTCCAGTCCGCTGACGAAGTGCTACGCTTGTTTGATTACGCTCGAGCCTCCCGCGGTGATGCGCCTCTCGCTCGGCATTAATTCTAGATGCTTGACATATCGCTGCAATGAAGACCGTAATGCATGTCGCGCTTAGCTTTAATCTTCTATAAAAATGTAGCGCAAAGGAACACACGGACAGACAAAGAGCACAGGACGGGCGCTAACTTTGTCTGCCCGTGTCTGTGTCTGTGTCTGTCCGTGTGTTCCTTTGCGCTACATTTTTATAGAAGTCATGAACCAACTAGCCCAAGAAAACGTTTTGCTAAGCCTTAGCTTTAAACGTACAAGTTTCATTCTGCACATATCTATTATTCTTTGCAAATATATGTTGTTTTATTACAAGATCCCTACGTACGTTATGTCTTGTACCGAAAAGTCCGCTTGCAATGCTTGCGCATAGGCGAGTGGGGCCGTTTACGTGAAACTGAATGCACTCTTTAGTTTTAAAATGACACGATTTCCGCTTGGCACTTCGTCCTTGTTCATTCTCCTCGATGATCAATGGTTTGCGCTCATTCTCTTGTTGAGAAATATTTCTCATCCAGCTATGCCTGTGAGCGAATGTGCTGGTGCAGCGGCACCGCTGTACTTGTCAGTGAATGGAACCGTTGACACTGAAGCCTCGCGTATTGAAACGAAATGAGAAAACAATGTTGACATAGGTATATACTGCTCAAGAGGAAGTTAAGGCAGCTAGGTACGCCGTAACTTAAAACGTCTTTTTTTATGCCTTTCCGCACTTGTCACTTGTCGAACTTGTTTTATTCTAGAGGTCATTTTCTTGGAATGAAATTGTATATTGTGCCAAGCGTGCTTAGCACGCCTGACACAATATTGCAGAAGAGCAATCCTGCCGAGGTTTTTATTTCGTATATTTTCCATCCCCGGTACACATGTTATACCCAGTATCTCATGGTGAAATGAATTATTTAGAAAAACATTTTCTTGTGCTGCAGGATATTGTGATGAATAATATAGGTTCGAATGAGGGCTCAATAGAATAATTTGTTATCTGCCGTAGCCTTCGTGTTTCGTTTCAAGATAGCGCAATCATGCGGTGTTTTAAGCGCTGCTTTCTTGCCCTCTCTAAATGCAGTACCGTGCAAGCTTTGCCGCCTAATTCCGCTACACACGCGCAGTCATCTAGTCAAATATTCATCATCATCAGCCTGTTTAGGTCCACTGCAGGATGAAGGCCTCTCCCAACGATTTCCACTCCACCCTATCCTGAGCGAGTTGGTTCCACTTTATGCCCGCAAACTTTTTAATTTCATCGATCCATCTAACCTTTTGCCTGCCTCTGTTGCGTTTTCCCTCTCTTGGTATCCGTTCCGTCGCTATCTGTTATCTTTTCTCCTCATGACATGTCCTGCCCAGGGCCACTTCTTTCCTTTAATTGATATAATAATATCGGCTACTCCTGTCTGTTCTCTGATCCATTCTGCTCGTTTTTTATCTCTTAGCGTTACCCCTATCATTTTTCTGTCCATTGCACGTTGCGCGCTCCTTAGTTTCATCTCTAGTTTTTTCGTTATCATCCACTTTTCTGCACCGTACGTTAGTACTGGGAGAATGCAGTGATTAAATACTTTTCGCTTTAGTGAGAGCGGTAAGTTTCCAGTCATGACTTCGTAATTCCTTCCGATGAGCTCCAGCCCAACCATATTCTACGGAGAATTTCTTTTTCGTGGTTAGGAGTTCCTGTTATTAACTATCCCAGGTATACGAATTCGCTTACACATTGTAAGGGTTCATTGTCGATTTTAAATTCCTGTTCCTTAGCTAGGCTATTGAGCATAACTTTGGTATTTTGCCTATTCATTCTTAACCCAATTTTAATGCTTTCCCTGTTTAGGTCATCAATCATGTTTTGTAATTCGTCACCATCATTCCTAAAGTGTACAATGTCGTCTGCAAATCTTAAATTGCTGAGATATTCTCCATCTATTCGAATTCCCTTGTATTCCCACTCCAGACGTTTAAAGATTTCCTCTAAACATGCAGTGAATAGCATCGGGGATATCGTATCGCCCTGTCTCACACCTCTCCTGATCGGGATTTCTCTGCTTCTCTCATGTAGGAGTAGTGTGGCTGTGCAATCTTTGTATATGTTGTTGATGGTTTTCACGTATATGTCAGGTACCCCTTGTCTACGTAGAGCTTCTAGAACTGCTTGTATTTCTATAGAGTCAAATGCTTTCTCGTAGTCGATAAACGCCATATAAAGAGCTTTGTTATATTCGGCGTACTTCTCAATTACTAGGTTGATAGCGTGGCTGTGGTCCATTGTCGAGTAACCTTTCCTAAAACCTAGCTTGTTCTCTCGGTTGGTTAAAGTCGAGGGTTTCTCTTATCCTTGTAGAAATTACTTTTGTAAATAGCTTGTATATTACTGGGAGTAGGCTAATTGGTCTGTAATTCTTTAACTCCTTTGTCACCTTTCTTGTGGATAAGGATTATATTCGCATTTTTCCAACTGCGCGGTATGCTACATGTCTCGACACATTTCGTGAAGAGCGATGCAAGTTTTTCAAGTAAAACATCTCCTCCGTCTTTGATCAAGTCGGCCGTTACACCATCTTCACCGGCTGCTTTTCCGCGGGCCATGCCTTTGGCAGCTTTTTTGACCTCGTCAGCGGTTATACATGGAATTTCAGTATCTTCCTCTGATTCTATTTCTTTTAAGGTTGTATGGTCTGTCTGAGAGCTGTACAGTTCCGAGTAGAAAGCTTCTGCTACCTTTACTATTTCGTTGAAATTATTGATAACGTTAGCATGATTATCTTTTAGCGCATGCATTTTCTTTTGTCCTAAGTGCAGTTTCTTTTTGACCGATTTAACGCTGGTGCCTTTTTCTACTGCTTTCTCTATTTCTCTCGTGTTAAAGTTTCTTACATCTCTTTGCCTGGCTTTACTGATCAACTTTGATAGTTCTGCGAATTCAATCTTAGCTTTTGGCGAAGTTACTTTCATTTGTTGGCGTTTTTTTATTGAGTCCTTGGTAGATTGGAACAACTTACTTGTTGTTTGCTTTGCTGTTTTGCCCCCGAGTTCTATCGCTGTTTCAAGGATTGTTTTCGTTAGAGTTTTGCTTATTTCTTCTACATCGTCACCATTTTCTCCTAAGGCCTCGAACTTGTTGCTTAGGGCGACTTTAAATTCTTCGTTCTTCGATCTGATTACCTCTAGATTATATTTTTTTCTAGTAAATAATTTAGTTCTTGTTTTCCTGAGGTTAAGTACAATCTTTGCTCTTACTAATCTGTGATCGCTGCATTTTATCTTCCCCACTACTTCTGTGTCTTGGATTATACTTAGTTGTTCGCACATTATAAAGTCGATTTCATTCTTTGTTTCCCCGTTTGGGCTTTTCCACGTCCACTTCCTATTCTTGTGTTTCTTGAAAAACGTGTCCATTATTCGGAGTCGGTTTCTTTAGGGAAATTGTACGCGCATATCCCCACGGTCATTTCTACAGCCGACTCCGTAGTTGCCAATCGCCTGCTCTCCACTTTGTTTTGTCCCTACTTTGGCGTTGAAATCCCCCATGACTACTGTGTATTGTGTGCGTACTTTCGTTATTGCTAATTCGATATCCTCGTAGAACTGCTCTACTTGTTCGTCGTCGTAGCTCGTTGTGGGCGCATATCCCTGGATTATCTTAAGTTTATACCGCTTATTTAGTTTTGCTACGACGCATGCTACCCTTTCATTAATGCTGTAGAATTCATCTACGTTACCCGCTATATCTTTGTGAATTAGGAACCCAACGCCATATTCTCTCTTTTTGGGTAATCCTCTATAGCAGAGGACATGTCCATTGTTTAAGACTATGTAAGCTTCACCTGTTCTCGTAACTTCGCTAAGGCCAATGACGTCCCAACTAACTCCCTCTAGTTCCTCGAGTAGTTCTGCTAGTCTAGCTTCGCTGGAGAGGGATCTTGCAGTGAACGTTCCAATGTTTAGTTTCCAGTGGCGGCCTGTCCGGGTCCAGTGACTATTACTGCCCTCTGCTGCTTCACAGCGCTGACCGCCGCCGTGGACAGATGTTCTGCAGCTGCTGGACACTGAGGGCGAGGGTTTAATTGTAGGCATCGTGTGGGAGGTGGTGGCCAAGTACTTCACCAGGGTGGCCAATTCCTGTTCTGGTGTAGGAGTGAGTCGTAAACGGCAGTTGAACGACTGAAAGCATTTCAGGTACCCAACCGTCGCCAGGCCCCCTGCCGACGTGATTTCGAGCAGTATAATAATAAACCCGCAAAAAAAAGGGGGGGGGGGTGGGGGCGTCGAACCTGTGACCCGTGGCGGCCCCGGTTTCAGCGCCTCCGCATCGTTAAACGTACATTCTTTGAAGGCCTTTCATGGGCGATAATTTCTATGCGAATTATTATTACGTACAGTATTTGGTCTCAAAATGTCTGCGATCTTCTAGTTTTGCTGATCGCGACAACCAGGACGTCATGGTTCTTAAAACTGCTCTGACAGGTAGATTGACGCGCGTGGAAAATTGTGTTTTAGCGAATCGTTTTAACTTGTCGGTTGTGGCTAAGCAGACCTGTTTTCGCGTGCAGAGTTCTGCATGTTGGCGAGCGCACTATAAGTTAGGGTAAAAGAAATTATTGAACACCTTCCATGTGGTCCCGTATACAGAAATATGTTTTACGACGTACGTGAATATGAGAAAAAAAACGAAGAACAAATTGCTGGTTGTAACAAATCACGGTTGTAACAAGAAAAGCTGACAGGTGCAGAGAGCGGCGAAATTATGTTCGCCGCTCTGTCTGTGCTCTCCTTGCGACCTTGTTGGTTTCACTGGTTGAAAAAATATCCCCTTTCCTGTTACTCCAGTTTTCTAAGCCTTAATTGGACGTTGACGTCTTGCGGTTCATTGAAAAAAAAAAGGAATGCATCGGGGTTTTAGAGAAATCACTCGCTGAAATAAAGCGGCAATTATATTTTTATTGTTGGTATAAGGAGCTGGCGCTATCTGTCCATGTATGCTATCTGTCCATGTATGTATGCAGCATGTATGTATAAAAACTCGTGGTTGCTTCAATAAATTTTGGTTGTTAGTCCGGCGTTGGTGCGTATGCGTGTGTTCTCTCTTGTCCGTGTCCTGCAGTGCTGGCTCTTTGTCGAATTGATCATGAACCAACCAGCCCAGCTCTTCACTCTCCTGTCCATGTTTGGTTGCCACGACGCGATAGTATAATAGCAGGTCAAGTAAGGGTGTGGTGGCTGTGGGGATCTACTACTAACAGCGGACTTGCTGCTACGAACCGCGTGCCGTGGGTTCGAGCACTCGACCAGCACAGAATAGGGCCGTCTCATAGGCGCGCTCCTCAACTCAAGCCATGCACCGCCACGCTGCCGGGCGCGTCAGCCCGCCGCCCGTCTCGAGGCGGCCAGCCCAAGCCGGCACAAGCGGCGAAGGAGGAGAACATTGGGCGTCATGATCCGAGCACGTTAATTTAATAAATGTTTATGAATACAAACAAAACAAGGTCGCATCTAAAGTGGAATTAAATATAAACAAAGGCTAATAAACAACACGCGAAAACGCAGTAACACAAAGGACACTAATCAGTACAAAGCGAACGCACAACACACAAAAACCATGCAAGGGGGAGAGTCACCTTACCGTCGGCCAGCGCATCCGCGACCGCGCTCCCCAAGAAAAGGAAAATAGAAGGGAAAGAACATACACAGATGGGCTACGATCGCAGACCGCTGCCGGGGTCCCTACGGCGCGGAACGAAGCGCGTTCCAGCCGACGAGGCCGTCGGCAGGAGGGTCGCAAAAGCACGTAGGCTCCGTTCCGAGTCCCAGCGAGTTCTCTCACAGCATCTCCCCAAACCCTAAACGCGCAAACTTGCCCGAACCTACCAGCTGCCCAGTCAGAGAATGGCTAAAACCACATGGGCAAAGGAGGCGGCCCTCCTACAGTGAAGAGTCGCCGGTCCGTCCATTTGGGAGAGTGGGATGCACGGACACTGCGAGGAAAACAAGGCGCCGCGTGGGACACGCGGCACCCTGGTCCCCACAAGACCAAGCAGCCTCGGTCAAATGCGTTGAGCGTCATCCGTGGTACGTGCAAAGCAGCCTTATCGACGAAGTGCATCCGCCATTTCAACGTTACAAAATATTTTGAAGGCAATCAGCGAGGCACCGCATTACTAATGAATATGTAATGATCGCCTACGTTTAGACAAAGTGCGGTGAGAATTATTCTGTGGCAGAGACTGTACAGATGTGCCTTATTTCTACAGAATCTGGAAAGGTACTGTGCTTTGAGAGCAGAAACAGTTTGCAAAAGTAAATGCTGTGTAACGCAACATTGAATGACACATAGATGGCATTATCTTTTGGATATATACAGCTTATGCGTTGCGCAGGAGGATTAGCTAAATGCTGTAACATAAGCGGCACCAAATCGCAAGGAGTAAGTGCGTATCTGTGTGTGCGTGCGTGTGTGGGTGTACGAAGGCTGATATTCTTTAGGGGCGAAGCTCCTCTTAGTCTAACCTTGTCACGCGTCAGTCGTCAGGTGTAACCCGCGTGCCGGGAGGCACGCGCTCGCCCTCGGCGCGTGCCTCTCACTCTCTCTCTCTCCCGGCGCGTGCCTCTGCTGTCTTGTGAGAGAGAGAGAGACTGAGAGAGAGTGAAAGGCGCGCGTTGGCTATGGAAACGCTCTTTCTTAGAGGAACGCTACCAGCTCGCAAAGAAGGAGAACGCGCCCTCACCCGCGAAAGACAACGTTGGCGCAGGTAGCGTCTCCTAGCGAGTTTCTTGACTGAGAAATACCGACTGCTCGCGTTGGAGAAGTGTTCACCGGCAAACCATATATATATATATATATATATATATATATATATATATATATATATATATATATATATATGGATCTTGACTTGCAATGAAGTGCCGGTGGGAGATTTCACTTGTGCATAGTTGAACCATGAGGATTCTTAGCGTGCGCGTTAACTAAATTAATCCGGAACTCGGCACGATCTACGATGAACCTCCCGAGCTTCGCCCACTCATCATCATTCACTCCGTGGATATGCTGTGAATTTTTTTCAAGCACCGCTTTATCGTCGAATCAAAGCCGCGGTGCTATCCAAGTTTTCCGCGGAACGTATTCCGCTGAAAATATGAAGGCACCACTAGCTCCACTAGCCCGCTAGCCAATATGAAGCACCACTAGCCAATATGAAGGCACCACTAGCTCGACTCGGTGCCGCGAATGAGTTCAGAAAGGTCATTGTGTTTGTATTCAGTGCAGCAGGAAAAATTATCTCTGTAATTTCCACAATTGTTTATTTGCGCAAGTTCTAGCTAAGTGCGTGTGAAGTAGGCGAGACCTTGCACATTGCAAGTTGAGCAAACTACATCTACAACGCCATCACATCGTCTAAAATGCCCAGCAACATGTTAGTGGCTTCCGCGCCCACGTGCATGGCATAGCAGGTCACTTTGTTGTCATAGCAATATTTGCAAAATAATAGGAGTAGGCTGTGTATACTGTCCAGACATTCTAGCTGGTTTCGCCAGTACAGGACAGCCAATGCTGTTTGCGGGACAATATTTCCCAGACGTCGCGCCCATGTTGCGAAGTGGAACCGACATATTTGAAGCAATAATTGCTTTTTCATTTGAAACAACATTAATATATGTACGTACGGTGTTAATAAAAACGTTACTTGCATGCTCTCGCCATGACACCCACGGCCACGTGGTGCAGGCTAGTGCTGTCCTTTTTCAGTATTGAGTGTTTGGTAGCCTAGGCTTCGCCATAGCCGGTCACATTTTGATTGTTTAGTGGCGACATGTTGGCGATACCTACAAAACAAATTAAACATAGCGCTTGCCGATTAACTTAGAACCGTGGCGCCAAGAAGATTTCGACACGTGAATATGAGTCACGCTTGATATTGTAGTTTCCGAGTCGCACATGCACTAATGCTTGAATGTAGCCCACGAATGGATTTGGCTGTTAAGGTACGCGCTCTGTTGAGTGAAAGCTGCCGTCGTTTTAGGGGCGAAGCTCCTCTTAGTCTAACCTTGTCCTGCGTCAGGCGTCAGGCGTAACCGGCAGTATCTCCCGGGAGGCACGCGCTCGCCCTCGGCGCGTGCCTCTCGCCGCGCGAGCTCTCTCACTCTTACGTCTGTTGTCTTGTGAGAGAGAGAGGGAGGGAGAGAGAGCGAAAGGCGCGCGTTGACTATGGAAACGCTCTTTCTTAGATGAACGCTCTACCAGCTCGCAAAGAAGGAGAACGCGCCCTCACCCGCGAGAGACAACGTTGGCGCAGGCATCGTCTCCTAGCGAGTTTCTTGATTGAGAAATACCGACTGCTCGCGTTGGAGAACCGTTCACCTGCCACCCATATATATATGCCACCTGCCACCCATATATGGCACTGGATCTTGACTTGAAATGAAGTGCCGGTGGGAGATTTCACTTGTGCATAGTTGAACCATAAGGATTCGTAGCGTGCGCGTTAACTAAATTAATCTGGAACTCGGCACGATCTACGATGAACCTCCCGAGCTTCGCCCACTCATCATCATTCACTCCGTGGATATGCTGTAATTTTTTTGTAATACATTTCATTTGATACATCTCAGCTGAGCACGTGTCAAGATTCCTTACACAATATTTCGGAAGTATTTCCGAAATTATCGTGTAATTTACGCACCTTCTGGAACTCCTACATTCATGGAGAAAAGAAACACGAGTTGTATACGCCAGTATACAACTCGTGGGTCGCAGTACAACGCGAACAGAAGAAAACACGACGCTTGACAGCACAGCACAAGAGCTTGTTCAACAAACGCAAGAATAATGGGCGTCGTCGTCTTCTTCTAATTCTTCTAGAAGTCCCCCTACATAGAATACCGTAGTGTTTCTTATCGTCGTCGTCTTGTATTTCACAGCACATGCGTCATTACCAGATTTTCCCGAGCGAGGCGGCATGTTTCTTCTAATTTGTCCCTTAGTTCGAGCAAATAAGCATACTAGGATTTTTGCTCTTCCTTTAACTCCGTGCTCGACCCTTTCGCAAAACCATTAGTGCTCCTCTCACGGCTCTTCCATAAATCAGCTCAAATGGAGAAAATCCAGTACTGACCGCCCTGCGGCACTTCTCTGTATGCAAACATGAGTGCAGGTAGATAACGATCCCACTCCTTGGGTTTCTCCTGGCACACTTTCCGCAACATGCTCTTTAATGTTCCTTTAAACCTTTCCACCAACCCCTTACACATAGGGTGTTGTGGGGTCGTTAACAGGTGTCGCCTTACACATAGTCGGCACGTTTCGCTCGAGTCAGCGGAGTGAACTGCGAACGTGATGAGGTGTGATATAAACACAGCCTTCATTTCATAAAGGCATAGACAATTAAACACACGGATAGAATTAAACTCCCTGCTTTATCGCTAACATTTCATTCACCTCCTTCATCAGCGTGGAGGATGGCGGCAGGCGCTTGGGCTCGCCCGTGGCTGACACTCGGCAGTAGGACTCCGATCGCCACCCGAGGTGGCGAAGTCTGTTTCCCACAGACGTTCAGCTGCCCGGACCGTTGAAGCGCCTCTTCCCCACTGATCACCTTCTTCCGGGGACGTCTGGAAGCTTAGACACTGTCGGGCCCTTTGTGCTCGGGTCCGCAACCCGACGACACGGATCCTGACACCAGCGTCCCTTCTAATACATTAACAGCTTATTTT
Organism: Hyalomma asiaticum; assembly: GCA_013339685.2. Taxonomy (NCBI): domain Eukaryota; kingdom Metazoa; phylum Arthropoda; class Arachnida; order Ixodida; family Ixodidae; genus Hyalomma; species Hyalomma asiaticum. The sequence goes on from CM023487.1 coordinate 89,795,723, forward strand.
GTTCGGCTGGGAGCAGTACCAAGGCTCGATCTCCCACCTTGAGTTGTCGGCGATAACTCTTTCTGTCGTAGTATTTCTTTTGCGAGGCTTGTGCTTTGATGAGCAAGGTGTAGCGTTTTTTCAAGCCGCTCACGCAGATCCAATACATACTGGTAAACTGTTTTAGTTTCCTCGTTGATCTCATCTTTGGTCCACAGCTCCTTCAGTACATTTAGTGGACCCCTTGCTTGTCGACCATATGTGAGTTCGAAAGGTGAAAACCCGAGACTCGTCTGCGGCACCACACGGTAAGCAAACAAAAGTGGGGCGAGATATCGATCCCACATCTTTGGTTGCTCTTTACTCAGCTTGCGAAGCATTGCTTTCAACGTGCCATTAAAGCATTCGATCATCCCATGGCACATTGAAAACGAAACTGAAACCATACATCACAATAAGGAGTGCAGCTGAGGTGCTTTATCGCATTCACCTCCTTCATCAAACTGGATGTGAAACAAGATGCATTGTCACAAAGGATCTCGCGCGGGCAACCAATTCTGGAAAACAGTTCCAGCAGCCCTTCAGCCACTGTAGCCGAATCGATCGCCGGTAGTGGTACGGCGTCAGGATACTTCGTGGCGAAGTCGACCAGGGTCAGAATATAGCGGTTTTCTTTGCTCGTGATCTGAGACAAAGGGCCGATGAGGTCCACTGCAACTCGCTCGAACGGCGTATCGATGAGTGGCATGTGTCCGAGTGGAGCTTTGCCGAGTCTGCCTTTCGGTAGCGTCCTCTGGCAGGAGTGACATGACCGGACAAATCTTTTGATATCCGCTTGAATGCCGGGCAGTAGAACGCATTAAGTATCTTTTCGGCAGTTTTCTTTATTCCCTGATGGCCAGACAATGGATTTTCATAGGCTAGTACCAAAATTTGGGCCCGAAGACTTCTGGGCGCCACCGCTTGCTCCACCGTCTTCCCAGGGCAGTATTGGTGAGAGCGATACATGAGCCCTTTGTCCATATAAAATGACTGCGCCGTGGGCCCAGAACCTGCAAACGTCCGGCCAACCTTCTTCCTGCAAATGTTCAAACTTGAATCTTGTTCTTGTTCCCGTAGGAACACCTGCCTTGACACCTTCAATAGCTTTAAATCACTCTTGTGGTGCACCTTCGTGACCTTCGCGCCAACGACCGCAGGATCGGCTGCCGTTACCGACGCGTTCACGCGATCCTGTCTAAGATATCTGTGGTCGCCCCCTGAAACTTTCGTGAAGTTTTTCCAGTCTGGATCGGGCTCCGTGTGGTTACGTGCCTTAGGGACATTGCCGACTATGACGTCGTACAGGGGGTTTTCCACACATTTCACAATGGCGCGACCACTGAAGTATGGCGAAGATATGGTGACCTCCGCCTCTGAGGCTTCAATCGTACTACCATCGGCTAGAAACAGCTTTGCCTTGGTGCCACATTGAAGTTCGATATCTGTCTGTCTATCTGTCTGTATACGCCAGTACGCCCGTTATAAGTTATGCATGAGCAAATGCGGTATATGCAAAACGTTGGAAGTTAAAAAAAAGCCTTTGTTAACTTTTTCCCTCGAGCAGCAGGCACAGGAGCCCGCGAAAGATCGAAGCCTACCGCGGCAGAAGGCGGGGGGGCGGGGGGGGCGGTAGGGGAGCTGCGTGGACTCCACTAATCCATTTTGCTTCGCATCTGTTTGACATGCTTCTTTGTAGAGAGCTCGGGGTGAGGCGGGCGAAGCGGCTTTCACTAGGCAGAGGTTTTTCGGACGTACAGGTTGTGTCCCATGGGCACGGGATATCTGCGAGTTTACAAAGTCACAACCCCTAAGCAGTCTATGGACACGGAACTTGCGACTGAAAGCTCCTACATAGTGAAAAAGTGGCAGCCCTCCGCTTCTTTGGACCGGACATTTTAGGTGAACTGAACAGACGCAAGCCGAGTCGCAATCGAGCAATGATGCACGTGTGAGCTATCGCAGGACTACTACCACGCCGACCCCAATGCACCGACGATCATTCGGTGAGCACCTAAACAAACCTTTTCTTATAACAGATAGTAGAACGTGTTGGCTACTAGCGCGGCTACATGTTCTCACAGTATTCCGCACAGACAGGAAACCCATGCGACCCTGGACATAACCAACCGATGGTCTCCGATAATAGCAACTCATAAGAAACGGAGAAAATAGATAGATAGATAGATAGATAGATAGATAGATAGATAGATAGATAGATAGATAGACAGACAGACAGACAGACAGACAGATAGATAGATAGATAGATAGATAGATAGATAGATAGATAGATAGATAGATAGATAGATAGATAGATAGATAGATAGATAGATAGATAGATAGATAGATAGATTTATGGCGAAATTAACATCGCAAGCACAATAAGGAATATACTGCTGCGGGTAACCGCTGGGTTATCGTAGCAACTGATTATCTTACTCGATACGCCGAAACAAAGGCTATCCCCAGAGGTACAGCGGCAGAGGTAGCACAATTCTTCATAGAGAATATTGAGCACAAAAACTGTGACGACATTCTTCCTTATATCACGTTCGCCTATAATAGCACGGCGAGACAAGAAACAACACGAATGACTCCGTTTCGTCTTGTCCACGGACGTGAAGTACGAACAGTGTTGGATGCTATGCTCCCACACGAACCGGACGAAATTGACACGGATGCCGATGAATTTAATCAACGCGCGGAAGAAGCTCGACAACTAGCACGCGTGCGAATCCACCAGCAGCAAGAGTACGATGCACGGCGCTATATTTTCCGTCACAGACCTGTACCTTACGAAGTAGGTGACAAGGTATGGGTGTGGACGCCTGTACGATGACAAGCAGAACTGTCCGAGATGCTGCTGAGGCGATACTTCGGACCCTATCGAGTCCTGCGACGACTAAGTGACCTCACCTACGAGGTTGTCCCAAATAGCCCCCCCCCCCCCCCCCCCTGCACGAGGCGACGCCAGCTCAGATTCCGAATTGGTGCACGTAGTGCGTCTGAAGCCGTATGTCACCGAGTGACTGTCCTAGCGACCAGCTAACGGACATTGACCATACAGCATCGAGACGATGCTCTTTTAGGGAGAGGCTAATGACGCATGTGCTGTGAAATAGAAGACGATGGCGATAGGAAACACTACGGGATTCTGTGTAGTGGGACTGCTAGAAGAGTTAGAAGAAGACGACGTCCATTGTGCTTGGGTTTGTTGAACAAGCTCTTGTGCTGTCCTGTTAAAGGTCGTGTTTCCTTCTGTTCGCGTTGTACCGCGACAATACACTACTCCTTGATTACTCCGTGCCTTAAGACACATGCCGTACACTACTAACCTTTACACAAATCTTTTCCCTGGGCTATGAAACTAGGATGACGAATTAACAATTTTAACCCACTTCCTATAAGAATCAACAAGATACTATGCCTTCACCACCACCGCAAGACTAGATAATTCCGGACATTTTGAGACCAAATACTATACGAAATACTGACGCCGATAGAAATTAACGCGCATGAAAGGCTTCGGAAGAATGTACGTTTAACGATGCGGAACCGCTGCAACAGAGACCGCCAAAGGTCACAGGTTCGACGCCCGACCCCCTTTTTTTAAGGCTGTCATCTAACCCTTTGTTATATTGCTTGAGATTACGTCGGTAGAGGCGCCCGGAGACGGTTGCTTACTTCAAAGGCTTTAAGTGGTCCAACTGCCGTTTACGACTCACTCCTACACCAGAACAGGCCTCCCTGGTGAAGTACTTGGCCACCACCTCCCACACGATGTCTACAATGGAACCCTCGCCCTCAGTGCCCAGCAGGCTGCAGAACATTTGTCCACGGCCGCGGTCAGCTCTGTGAAGCAGCAGAGGGCAGTAATAATCACTGGACCCGGACAGGCCGCCACTGGAAACTAAACATTGGAACGTTCAATCCAAGATCCCTCTGCAGCGAAGCTAGATTAGCGAACTACTCGAGCAATTAGAGGGAGTTAGTTGGGACGTCATTGGCCTTAGCGAAGTCAGGAGAACAGGTGAATCTTACGTAGTCTTAAACAACACACATGTCTTCAGCTATAGAGGGTTGTCCGAAAAGAGAGAATATGACGTGAGGTTCCTAATTCACAAAGATATAACGGGAAATGTAGACGAATTCTACAGCATTAACGAAAGGTTAGCATGCGCCGTTATAAATTTAAATAATCGGTATAAACTTAAGAAAGTCCGGGGATATGCGCCTCCAAGGAGGTACGACACGCACAAGTAGAGGAGTTCTACGAGGCTATCGAATTAGCAATAAACAGAATACGGACACAATACACAATAGTGATGGGGGATTTCAACGTAAAAGTAGGAACAAAACAAAATGGAGAACAGCGATTGGCAACTACGGTGTCGGCTGTAGGAATAACCATGGGGAAATGCTAGTACAATTTACCGAAAGAAACCGACTCCGAATAATGAATATGTTTTTTAAGAAACACAAGAATAGGAAATGGACGTGAAAAGCCCTAACGGGGAAACAAGGACTGAAATTGGCTTCATAATGTGCCAACAACCAGGTATAATTCAAGACACAGATTGTAGTAAACCTAAAGAAAACAAGAACTAAATTATTTACTAGAAAAAATGCAAATCTAGAGGCAATCTAGAGAAAAAATGCAAATCTGCAGTGAAGAACGTAAAATTCAAAGTCGCCTTAAGCAACAACTTCGAGGCCTTGGGCAAAAACGATGAAGATTTAGAAGAAACAAAAAACATAACGAAAACAATCCTTGAAACAGCGATAGAAGTCGGGAGTAAAACAACAAAAAAAGCAACAAGTAAGTTGTCCAAATCTACCAAGCACTTAATAAAAAAACTCCAACAAATGAAAGTAACTTCGTCAAGAGATAATATAGAAGTCGCAGAGCTATCAAAATTGATCACTAAAGCCAGGCAAAGAGATGTCGGGCACTTTAACATGAGAGAAATAGAGAAAGCAGTAGAGAAAGGCACCAGCATTAAATCGGTCAAAAAGAAACTGCACTTAGGACAAAACAAAATGCATGCGCAAAACGATAAACAGGGTAACGTTATCAACAATTTGAACGAAACACTAATGGTAGCGGAAAATTTCTACTCAGAACTGTGCAGCTCTCAGACAGACTATACAACCTTAATAGATATAGAATCAGAGGAGGACACTGAAATTCCATGTATAACCGCTGACGAAGTAAAAAAAAAAAAAGCTGTCATAGGCATGTCCGGCGGTAAAGCAGCTGGTGAAGATGGTATAACAGCCGACTTGATCAAAGACGGAGGAGATGTTGTACTTGAAAAACTTGCATCGCTCTTCGCGAAATGTATCAAGACATGTAGTGTACCGCGCAGTTGGAAAAATGCTAATATAATCCTAATCCAGAAGAAAGGTGACATAAAGGAGTTGAATATTTATAGACCAATTTGCCTACTCCCCGTAATATACAAGCTTTTTACGAAATGATTTCTACGAGGATAAGAGAAATACTCGACTTTAAGCAAACGAGAGTACAAGCTGGTTTTAGGAAAGGTTACTCGACAATGGACCACAGCCACGCTATAAACCTAGTAATTGAGAAGTACGCGGAATATAACAAACCTCCTTATATGAAGTCTATGGAATACGAGAAATCATTTGACTCCATAGAAATACAAGCACTTCTAAAAGCTCTATGTCGACAAGGGGTACCTGGTGTGTACGTGAAAACCGTAAACAACATGTACAAAGATTGCACAGCCACACTACTCCTACACGAGAGAAGCAGAGAAATCCCGATCGGCAGAGGTGTGAGACAGGCAGATACGGTATCCCCCATGCTATTCACTGCATGTTTAGAGGAGGTCTTTAAATGTCTGGACTGGGCAGACAAGGGAATCGTATAGACGGAGAATATCTAAGCAATTTAAGATTTGCGGACGACATTTTGCTCTTTAGCAATTGAAGGAGACGAACCACAAAACATTCTTGATGACCTAAATCGGGAAAGTATTAAAATTGGATTAAAAATGATTAGTCAAAAGACCAAAGTTATGCTCAATAGCCTAGCTAAGGAACAGGAGTTTAAAATTAACAGTGAACCCTTAGAATGTGTAAACGAATACGTATACCTGGGACAGTTGATAACGGGAACTCCTACCCATCAAAAAGAAATTCTTCGTCGAATAAGGATGGGCTGGAGCGCATTCGGAATGCATTACGATATCATAACTGGAAACTTACCGCTCTCACTAAAGCGAGAATTCAATCACTGCATTCTCCCAGCATTAACGTATGGTGCCGAAACTTAGAGGATTTAAAAAAAAAACTAGAGATGAAATTAAGGAGCGCGCAACGTTCAATGGAAAGAAAAATGATAGGGGTAGCGCTAAGAGATAAAAAGCGAGCGGAATGGGTCAAAGAACAGACAGGAGTAGCCGATATTATTATATCAATTAAAGGAAAGAAGTGGACCTAGGCAGCGCATGTCATGAGGAGAACAGATAACAGATGGACAGTAAGAGCGACGGAAATACCAAGAGAGGGAAAACGTACCAGAGGCAGGCAGAAGGTTAGATGGAACGACGAAATTAAAAAAAAAAGTTTGCTGGCATAAAGTGGAACCAACTTACTCAGGATAGGGTGGAGTGGAAATCGTTGGGAGAGGCCTTCGTCCTACAGTGGACCTAAACAGGCTGATGATGGCGATGATGAATAGATGAGCCTCAACGTGTTCCGACAGTTGTAAAGGTTTTCCTGAAAGCTTTGTGCCGATTTTAGCCATTCGTTTATTTTACTCATGGTGCGTTCCGTTGTGCCCATTGCCTAATTTTTGTGTAGGCCAGATTTATTATAGCATGTATTACTGCGTATTTTCTTTAGATTTGTCTATTTGTAAGTACACACGTGGTGGGCTTTTTTGTATATGTTGCAGCAGATGAACTAACCGTTCCTAGCAAAGCTGTTTTCGTTCGTGCGACTTTCATGCTTGTTTTTTTTTTGTCTTGCGTGAAACGCATGTTTTCCTTTTCCTCTTTAATGGTCATTTCTTGTTCCTGATCTTCTGTTCTTTAGAAGTCGTCGGTTTTCCCCACATACCCACCGTCCCGGATTCTGCAGGCAGAAACATATCACCTTATCCTAACATTCACTTATGTTGTTTTACTTGAGGAAGTGCTTAATTTCTACAATTCAACTGTTTCATGGAATCGTTTAAGGAGCCTTTGAAGCTTCAGCTGCTCCACCATTTCATAAGCAAGTAAACCACAACGCGTCACGTAGTTTTAGGCGTATGTTTTCTTGTGCCTGTTCTTTTTGTTTATGGTGCTTATGCGTTTAGATTTCTCGAGGCTGATCGTATACAGTGGACGTCAAACTTAGAGTGAATATTTATTTGTTGATTTTCATCGTCATCATCATCATCAGACTGTTTAGGCCCACTGCAGGATGAAGGCCCCTCCCAAAGATTTCCACTCCACCCTATCCTGAGCGAGTTGGTTCCACTTTACGCACGCAAACTTTTTAATTTCATCGCTCCATCTAACCTTCTGCCTGCCTCTGTTGCGTTTTCCCTCTCTTGGTATCCATTCCGTCGCTCTTACAGTCCATCTGTTGTCTTTCCTCCTCATGACATGTCCTGCCCAGGTCCACTTCTTTCATTTAATTGATATAATAATATCGGCTACTCCTGTCTGCTCTCTGATCCATTCTGCTCGTTTTTTATCTCTTAGCGTTACTCCTATCATTTTTCTTTCCATTGCACGTTGCGCACTCCCTAGTTTCATCTCTAGCTTTTTCGTTATCCTCCACGTTTCTGCACCGTACGTTAGTACTGGGAGAATGCAGTGATTGAATACTTTTCGCTTTAGTGAGAGCGGTAAGTTTCCGGTCATGATTTCGTAATGCCTTCCGAATGCGCCTGAGCCCATCGGAGAATTTCTTTTTCATGGTTAGGAGTTCCTGTTATTAACTGTCCCAGGTATACGTATTCGCTTACACATTGTAAGTGTTCATTGTTGACTTTGAATTCCTGTTCCTTAGAATATTGAGCATAACATTGGTCTTTTGCCTATTCATTTTCAACCCAGTTTTAATTCTTTCCCTGTTTAGGTCATCAATGATGCTTTGTAGTTCGTCTCCGTCATTGCTAAAGAGTACAATGCCGTCTGCAAACCTTAAATTGCTGAGATATTCTCCGTCTATTCGAATTCCCTTGTCTTCCCAGTCTAGACGTTTAAATATTTCCTCTAAACATGCAGTGAATAGCATCGGGGATATCGTATCTCCCTGTTTCACACCTCTCCCGATCGGGATTTCTCTGCTTCTCTCATGTAGGAGTAGTGTGGCTGTGCAATCTTCGTATATGTTGCTTATGATTTTCACGTATACGCCAGGTACCCCTTGTCGTCGTAGAGCTTCTAGAACTGCTTGTATTTCTTTGGATCAAGTGCTTTTTCGTAGTCGATAAACTCCATATAAAGAGGTTTGTTATATTCGGCGTACTTCTCAATTACTAGGTTGATAGCGTGGCTGTGGTCCATTGTCGAGTAACCTTTCCTAAAACCAGCTTGGTCTCTCGGTTGGTTAAAGTCGAGGGTTTCTCTTATCCTTGTAGAAATTACTTTTGTAAATAGCTTGTATATTACTGGGAGTAGGCTAATTGATCTGTAACTCTTGAACTCCTTTATGTCACCTTTATTGTGGATAAGGATTATATTAGCATTTTGCCAACTGCGCGGTACAATTCATGTCTTGACATATTTCGTAAATAGCGATGCAAGATTTTCAAGTGAAATATCTCCTCCGTCTTTGATCAAGTCGGCTGTTATACCGTCTTCACCAGCTGCTTTACCGCGGGACATACCTTTGGCAGTTTTTTTACTTCGTCATCGGTTATACATGGAATTTCAGTGTCTTCCCCTGATTATATTGTTACGAGAAAGACACAGAGGACGGCTATTTACAATGTATTTGCAGGGAGGCTTTAACCAGGCAACAACCAAGATGGTGGACAGTCCGCGCATCAGCCAGTCCCGTCTTTGTCTTCTTCTCCATCGATGGTATGAGCCATACCCAGATACTATGGTCGCTTCGTAGCATTACCCCCGGTGGTAGAAGCGCCGTCTCGGCGCACTTTAAACTCGGTCGTCAGACGGGAGGTAGTAAGGCTTCAGTCTGGTCACGTGAACTATGTCGGTGGGAGGAGCTGCAGTAGACAGAGTCGGGGAGATGGGAACAATCTCATAGGTAACGTCCGTTACTTGGCGGACGATGCGGTAAGGACCCGTGTATCTTGATAGCAGCTTTTCGGAAAAGCCAACACGTCGATAAGGACACCATAGTAGTACTAAGGAACCGGGTGAGAAGGCAACGTCGCGATGGCGGCTGTCATGAAGGCGCTTCTGGCTTGCTTGCGAGGCGCACAGCCGCGAGCGGGCGACTTGACGCCCGTGGTCGGCACGAGCGATGGCATCACGAGCATATTCGCTAGGCGGCGCGGTAACATCCGGAAGTAGGGTGTCCAGTGGTAAGGTCGGTTCGCCGCCGAAAAGCATATAAAATGGAGAATAACCGGCGGTGTCATGGCGTGAGGAATTATAGGCGAAAGTGACGTACGGTAGGGCCAGGTCCCAGTCGCGGTGGTCAGACGAAACGTACATGGAAAGCATGTCCGTGAGGGTACGATTGAGGCGCTCAGTGAGACCATTTGTCTGGGGATGGTAGGAGGTGGTCAACTTGTGCTGCGTGGAGGAGGATCGCAAGAGATCGTCGATTACTCGCGACAAAAATACGCGGCCACGACCTGTGAGCAGTTGGCGAGGGGCACCGTGGTGTAGTATAACGTCACGCAACAAGAAGTCGGCGACGTCCGTAGCAGTGCTGGTCGGAAGAGCCCTAGTGATAGCATACCGGGCTGCATGATCTATAGCAACGGCGACCCATTTGTTGCCGGAGTTTGACTCGGGAAAAGGGCCGAGAAGGTCGACACCAACACGAAAGAACGGTTCGGTCGGCACGGGCAGTGGTTGAAGTAGTCCGGCAGGGGGTGCGGCAGGTCGCTTCCGACGTTGGCACGTCGATTTCCGACGTCGATTTAGGTTGTATGGTCTGTCTGAGAACTGTACAGTGGAGAGTAGAAATCTTCTGCTACCTTTACTATTTCGTTGTAACTGTTGATAAGGTTACCTTGTTTATCTTTTAGCGCATGCATTTTGTTTTGCCCAAAGTGCAGTTTCTTTTTGACCGATTTAATGCTGGTGCCTTTCTCTACTGCTTTCTCTATTTCTCTCGTGTTAAAGTTTCTTACATCTCTTTGCCTGGCTTTACTGATCAACTTTGATAGTTCTGCGAATTCAGTCTTATCTTTCGGCGAAGTTACTTTCATTTGTTGGCGTTTTTTATTAAGTCCTTGGTAGATTGGGGCAACTTACTTGTTGTTTGCTTTGCTGTTGTACCCCCGACTTCTATCGCTGTCTCAAGCATTTTTTTCGTTATGGTTTGTTTACTCCTTCTACATCGTCACCATTTTTGCCTAAGCCTTCGAACTTGTTGCTTAGGGCGACTTTAAATTCTTCGTTCTTCGTACTGATTACCTCTAGATTGGATTTTTTTCTAGTAAATAATTTCATTCTTGTTTTCTTTAGGTTAAGTACAATCTTTGCCCTTAATAATCTGTGATCGTTGAATTTATCACAACTTTGTTTTCAATCTCTTCTCATGTCTCTTAAACTCACAAATAAAGTGTGTCACAATCCTTATTTGTATGAGTGTATGTGTTCCAAAGATACGTTTCGGTATATGAGTGCAATACCTGTTTATGTGTGCTTTATGCTATCGTCATTACCACGAAGCGTGAACATAACAAAATTCATTTCCCGAGCTGGCAATACATACATGCATACTAAGTACAAAATAAAGCTGTTGTTACTCCCACGATTTACTGGATAATCTTGCTTTTTGCCTAGAGCGAGAAGCCTCGTCAAAAGAAATTTAAGTGCGTGCATGATAACGCTGGAAATTTAACAGCCAATAAGAAAGGTGGAGAAAATATAGGATCAACCAATAAAAAAGGCTGGCAAGAAATGCTGGCTCATCCTACGAGGAATGCTATCAAAAATAATGGAACAGCCATGAATAGAGGCTGGAAAGAACGGTTCGAGCTGCCATTGTTTATACAAGCTTGCCAATATTTAAAATACAAACGATGCACAATGCTATCCAGTGCATTTTTTCCAATCTTTCCAATGTTAGACGACTATTATCCAACATTGGACTAATCTATTTTTTGAAGTGGAACACGGGCCCCAAAATCCAATGTAGGTCCAATATTGGCAAATGAGTTCTGCGGAAACCCGCAAGGTGGAGTAACGTTTATGAAAGGAAAAATGAGCATCCACCCGTTTTGTAGCACAAGGAAATCCATGCGCATTTCTCAGAAATATAAGCTTCCTAGTTGCTGAAAAATTCGTCCTGGTCCGGGGTTCGAACCAGGGACCAACGCGTGACCGGAGCGCTCGCTCTGCCAATTGAGCCAACCAGGAGACTAGCGATTGACAGCGCGAGGGCGAATCCACCGACAACTCGAAGCACATGGGGGTGAAAATATGGCCATGTGCTACACCGCGTGACCGGAGCGCGAGCGCTCCGGTCACGCGTTTGTCCCTGGTTCGAACCCAGGACCAGGACGAATTTTTCAGCAACTAGGAAGCTTTCATTTCTGAGAAATGCGCATGGATTTCCTTGTGCTACAAAACGGGTGGATGCTAATTTTTCCTTTCAGTTCCAATAATTGTATCTAATGTTTCCAACGTTGCGCCGAGGTCGGTCGAGTGTTTTTGTGCTGCCTGGGTAGTGATATGTCAGCACAGTCGAAGGGCCAGCAATTAGCGATAGGGATCCCAACCTCTAGTTTGCGCAGCGCCGTCCGCCACTGGAGCGGAGAGAGGTGGAACTAACGGTCTCTCGGACGGTCGCTCTCGCATGTGTTCGGCATCGCGCGAGCGCGAAAACGTGTTTCTGAAGGCTCTAATCTCGCGTTGCCGCCCGGACGCTGCAGCTTTGTGTCAGTACGGAAAGCAGGCACACAACACAGAAGCTTTGCTCGCTGTCACAGCAGTTTAGAAAAAAGGAATAGCCGAGAACTGGCCATGAAAAGGTACCGTTTCTCTGACAGAGCCGGCCAGCGTCGATTACGGCAGATCGCAAAATTATGTGTTGCTTGCACGCGCGGTATTTTGATGTCATTTCTTGTTACTTAAGTTATCATCAACAGTTAACACGGACAAGTGCGTTAGCGAAGCGTATTTTAACAGAAAGTGCGTACGTCCAGCGAAAGTGCATGCAGTAAATATCCGCCCCATATTTCGAAGATTGCGCGCTCGCTAGGTCACATAACATTTTTTTTAATATGACAGCAGAGCTACACGCTAGCTCCATGCATCAGAGTTATTATAATACCGTGAGTTCAGGTGCTGTTTTGCGTGGAGATAAGTTCTTCGTCGCTGCTACAGCGAGTGCATCGACGCTGGCCATGGAAGCGGCGGTGCCGCTGGTGTTATGTAGCTGCCGCTTTGGGTAGCTAGTCTGTTGATGTTTTTATCACCAAAATTACATTGTAACGGGAAACCCAGACGATCGAAGGGGGCATTTCATAGTGTTGACCGATTCGGCTCTTAAAACAAACAAAGCGCCATTACAGCAAGCGCACACGCTCTGAAATAAATGCTTGTACTGCAAGGAACATGCGTGGTCGCAGTGGACATTAGAGATTATCGTGCCGCATTGTAATGCTCACAAAATCAGCTTCAAAAACAGAAAAGCAGCACGCTTTGACGATGAGATGTCGCTACCTTCCGAGGCGAAACTTGTACGCGGCTGTCAGCATTGCGTATTGTAATGCAGCAGCGACTCGACAAAGTAGACATGAATACGGACGTTTAATATTAATCACATAATCAAGTTGAAGTCTGTTGTGGCCCGCAAGCGATGGAGTCTCGAGCCAACTCAAACGAAAATGCAATTCTTGCGCCGACAGCTCAGAGCGAACATCACGATGCGCTTTATCGGTCATATAATTGCAGAAACTGAAGGCTCTTTAGTTTCACGTCGGTAACGTCATAATTCACTTTCGACCCGCGCTTGGCAGCAACGAACATGATATCGTCTTCAACCACCGACTAGGTCCCCGAGTCGCGGTACTTAAATCACGGTATATGTTGAGAATGGCAGTGCGAAAATCTTTTTCAGTGCCCTAAATTTTTCTGAAGCTACCAGCAACCGACACATAACGCAGCATATGCGGCCACTGAGCGCGTGCGAGTTGTGCGAGGCGCCTTGGAGGAAGCGCTAGCACGCGCAGAAAGCGGGCGCAGGAGGAAAGGGCGAGAGCAGAGGGGGAAGTCGTAGTTAGGAAGCGCGCCGCAGCGCTCTCTGTCCGAGCTTGGGAGCGTCGCTGCACTTTTGTCGTCTGTGGACACGTGGGGCACGCACACAACGACAATTTCACGGTCGTCTAGTGACTCTGAAAGCGATTTCGGCGATTTCGGCATAGTAGTATTCATTGCGCTGCTGCTGGCTTGAAGTGCTGGGGGACGAAATCTTTAAAAACCAAACTAACATATTTTGTATACGTGTTTCCTGGCCTCCATGTGCGGAGGGCGGCAACAATACATGGCTATAAAGCGAAAAATATATATTTGGCCCCGCCGCAAAATCGCGTCAGTACTCCTCTAACCCTCTCTTCCGCCTCTCCCTTTCCTTTCTCGTGACACAAACACTTGTCCACGCCTCTCAATCATGTTACTGAGTGAAAGAAAAAAAGAAACGGACAATAAGAAAAAAAAAGCAGAAACCGTCCAAGGAATCTAACCGAAACCAGCCACCACGCGTCTACGCACGACCGCATTCACCCCCGTCCCGTTCGCAAAAGTACAACTAAGAAATAAAGTTCATTGTATCTCAGAAGGGTTGGCCTGCTCTGCCAGAAAGCGTGAAAACTTGTGCGCGCTTTGCAAACAGAAAGAGCTCACCGTAAACATATACGGCAGCACGACACTTTCGTAGCATCCTCTTTTAAAATCAACGACTATCACTGTCTTAAAACGTTGCACACACTGATTTCCTTTATATAGAGCCCCAATTTAGGTGAAATTGAGCGCGCCAAAACTAAAAAGACGATGAAAACTGCATCCGCCCCCATACTTACCATGCTAAAGTGAGCGTTTGTACAAGCCAGGCGGTTTGCCAGATCGGACACTGCTCCGCCCGCTAGGCTACATGGCGGCGTCAACGAGAAAACGGTTTATAGCATTGGCTGAACTTACGATCGCGGAAAGGCAGTCTGGATCATGTTATTTGTTAATGCTGCATTAAGAAAATGAAGGCAATCTGAGCACCTGTCCTCAAGAAGACCGAGGTAATCGAAGCGACCTGGTTGGTGGCACCAGTGACGTTACTTGTTGAAAGAAGAGCAGGCGATTTCCTGCTCTATTTAAAACAAAACTGGAAATTCAATGCTGCTTGCAGCGCAATAATATTTGGCTCACACGCTCACAGAAGCCTCAACCGCCGGTTGGCACCGTTTGCTCACTGCGTTCAAAAGCTGCTGCAGATTCCCTTTCATATTGAGTGTACAGTGAACACGTAACCACCCAGCGAACAATAGATAACAATAGATAACAATTGATAAACTTAGGTCTATTGGTATAGAACCAAAATTAATAGCCTGGATTACGGCCTATCTCTGCAATCGTACACAGTATGTCGCTATTAATAATACAAATTCTCATTTACTTGCCGTACGCCTTACTTGCCTTACGTACTTGCCGTAAGACGCAAGCTGTACACTACTAACCTCCACACATCTTTTTAGCTGGTCGATGTAAATTTGATGACGACTTAACACTTTGAACTCACTTCCTATCAGAATGAACACGATACTATGCCTTCACCACCACAATAGAAAGTTTGCGTGTGTCTGTTGGGGTGTATGATTGCGTGTTTATACTGTTATATAGATATGTGTGTATGTATCTGTGTGCCTGATACCTATCTATTTCCATTTCGTCGTCACACATCCACTCCGGCATAAGAAATTATGGATTGCATTACTCATTACACATCATACACCCGCGATTTCTTACAACCAACAATTTGGTTTTTTTTTTGGTTTTTTTTTGTCATATGCGCGTACATCGCAAGAAAAAAAATGCGTCTAGGCACGCGGCCGCATACCTGCGCGAACGGAGAAGGGAAACGCCTCACTAACACACGATGTTCCACGTGCGCCGACCTTGCTTGTAGAGCAATTTTAAAAACCGTGACGTTCTGGATGTCGCGATCAGCAAAACTAGAAGATCACGGACATTTTGAGACCAAATACCGTACAAAATAGTAACGCGCATAGAGGATATCGCGCATGAAAGGCTTTGAAAGAATGTACGCTTAACGATGCGGAGCCGCTTTAACCGGGACTGCCAAGGGTCGCAGGTTCGACACCCCCCCCCCCCCGCCTCTTTCTTTTCTTTTTTTTTTTAATACTCCTCGAGATTACGTCGGTAGGGGGGCCTGGCGACGTTTGGGTACCTGAAAGGCTTTCAGTCGTTCAAGTGCCGTTTACGACTCACTCCTACACCAGAACAGGAATTGGCCTCCCTGGTGAAGTACTTGGCCACCACCTCCCACACGATGCCTACAATTAAACCCTCGCCCTCAGTGTCCAGCAGCTGCAGAACATCTGTCCACGGCGGCGGTCAGCTCTGTGAAGCAGCAGAGGGCAGTAATAATCACTGGACCCGGACAGGCCGCCACTGGAAACTAAACATTGGAACGTTCAATCCAAGATCCCTCTGCAGCGAAGCTAGATTAGCGAACTACTCGAGCAATTAGAGGGAGTTAGTTGGGACGTCATTGGCCTTAGCGAAGTCAGGAGAACAGGTGAAGCTTACATAGTCTTAAACAATGGGCAAGTCCTCTGCTATAGAGGATTACCCGAAAAGAGGGAATATGGCGTTGGGTTCCTAATTCACAAGGATATAGCGGGCAACGTAGATGAATTCTACAGCATTAACGAAAGGGTAGCATGCGTCGTAATAAAACTAAATAAGCGGTATAAACTTAAGATAATCCAGGGATATGCGCCCACAACGAGCTACGACGACGAACAAGTAGAGCAGTTCTACGAGGATATCGAATTAGCAATAAAGAAAGTACGGACACAATACACAGTAGTCATGGGGGATTTCAACGCAAAAGTAGGGACAAAACAAAGTGGAGAGCAGGCGCTTGGCAACTACGGCGTCGGCCATAGGAATAACCGTGGGGAAATGCTAGTACAATTTGCCGAAAGAAACCGACTCCGAATAATGAACACGTTTTTTAAGAAACACAAGAATAGGAAGTGGACGTGGAAAAGCCCAAACGGGGAAACAAAGAATGAAATCGACTTCATAATGTGCAAACAACTAAGTATAATCCAAGACACAGAAGTAGTGGGGAAGATAAAATGCAGCGATCACAGATTAGTAAGGGCAAAGATTGTACTTAACCTAAAGAAGACAAGAACTAAATTATTTACTAGAAAAAAATGCAATCTAGAGGTAATCAGAGCGAAGAATGAAGAATTTAAAGTAGCCCTAAGCAACAAGTTCGAGGCCTTAGGCGAACACGGTGACGATGTAGAGGAAATGAACAAAACCATAACGAAAACAATCCTTGAAACAGCGATAGAAGTCGGGTGTAAAACAACTAAGCAAACAACAAGTAAGTTGTCCCAATCTACCAAGGACTTAATAAAAAAACGCCAACAAATGAAAGTAACTTCGCCAAAAGCTAAGATTGAATTCGCAGAACTATCAAAATTGATCAGTAAAGCCAGGCAAAGAGATGTAAGAAACTTTAACACGAGAGAAATAGAGAAATCTGTAGAGAAAGGCACCAGCATTATAACGGTCAAAAAGAAACTGAACTTAGGGCAAAACAAAATGCATGCGCTAAAAAACAAGGTAACGTTATCAATAGTTTCAACGAAATAGTAAAAGTAGAAGAAGATTTCTACTCTGCACTCTACAGTTCTCAGACAGACCATACAACCTTAATAGAAGTAGAATCTGAGGAGGACAATGAAATTCCATGTATAACCGCTGACGAAGTCAAAAAAGCTGTCAAAGGCATGTCCCGTGGTAAAGCAGCTGGTGAAGATGGTATAACAGCCGACTTGATTAAAGACGGAGGAGATATTGTACTTCAAAAACTTGCATCGCTCTTCACGAAATGTGTCAAGGCATGTAATATACCACGCAGTTGGAAAAATGCGAATATAATCCTTATCCACAAGAAAGGTGACATAAGGGAGTTAAAGAATTATAGACCAATTAGCCTATTCCCAGTAATATACAAGCTATTTACAAAAGTAATTTCTACGAGGATAAAAGAAACACTCGACTTTAATCAACCGAGAGAACAAGCTGGTTTTAGGAAAGGTCACTCGACAATGGACCACAGCCACGCTATCAACCTAGTAATTGAGAAGTACGCGGAAGATAACAAACCTCTTTATATGGCGTTTATCGACTACGAGAAAGCATTTGACTCGATAGAAATACAAGCAGTTCTAGAAGCTCTACGTAGACAAGGGGTACCTGGCGTATACGTGAAAACCATCAACAACATATACAAAGATTGCACAGCCACACTACTCCTACATGTGAGAAGCAGAGAAATCCCGATCGGGAGAGGTGTGAGACAGGGCGATACGATATCCCCGATGATATTCACTGCA
Organism: Hyalomma asiaticum; assembly: GCA_013339685.2. Classification (NCBI taxonomy): domain Eukaryota; kingdom Metazoa; phylum Arthropoda; class Arachnida; order Ixodida; family Ixodidae; genus Hyalomma; species Hyalomma asiaticum. The sequence goes on from CM023487.1 coordinate 89,813,511, forward strand.
TGTTTAGAGGAAATCTTTAAACGTCTAGACTGGGAAGACAAGGGAATTCGAATAGACGGAGAATATCTCAGCAATTTAAGGTTCGCAGACGACATTGTACACTTTAGGAATGATGGTGACGAATTACAAAACATGATTGATGACCTAAACAGGGAAAGTATTAAAATTGGATTAAGAATGAATAGGCAAAAGACCAATGTTATGCTCAATAGCCTAGCTAAGGAACAGGAATTTAAAATCAACAATGAACATTTACAATGTGTAAACGAATACGTATACCTGGGACAGTTAATAACAGGAACTCCTAACCATGAAAAACAAACTAGAAGAGAAGCTCAGGGGAAGATGGATGCTTGAATCGATGAACAAATCGCAAGGTACGATTTAAAACAGGGAATGTCGCGGGAGCCAACGTTTCGACAAGCGGACTTGTCTTCGTCAGGGCGGCAACTGCCTTCTCCAGCGTGCGTTTATGTACGCCTTTGCACACTCTCCCCCGTCCTCAGAAAGGGAGGAGGAGAAGAGCAGCACGTGCGAACACACACACACAAAAAAAAGAAAAAAAATAGGGGGGGGGGGGGGTTGGGTGCAGGGGTATTTGGGTGACAGGTGTTAGCGTGACTAATATAAATGGCAAGAGCGAAAGCTTCCAGAGAATCCGCTCTTTGTACATATCTTGCAAATGCATTGTGTGCACAGGGCTAGACAGCAGGGTGGAAAAAGGAACACACGCTCGGAACAGAAGTTACTCCTATGTCATGTGTCCCCCTCCTCCACCCTGTACCACCTGCCCCGTACCAACAGTGCATTTCAGGGAAAGCTTGGGGCTAAAAAAAATAACTACACTGTTTAACCTCCTTGTTCTCCTGGAACTGGATGGGGGCTCAGCACCTGAAAGTAGACTTTCTGGGAGAGACATTGTTAGCTTGTGCATACCTCAACCTTTTGTCGTCTTTGTTAACACTCTACCGTATCTAATGGACTCAAGAGTTCCCTTTGAAAGGTTTATGCCTGTAGGTTGGAGTGTATTAAACCTGTATATGAGATACGATTCCCTGTATTTTCTGTCCCTCGGCGAGCGGAAGTTTCCTTGGAGTATGTAGAGTTTCAGTTCATCGAAATTATGACCTGTCATATCAAAATGCTGCGCCACTACCTTCGGCAGGTTATTCGCGGTGTCCGCGCGGTGCCCGTTTAATCTAACATTAATTGGTTGACCAATTTCGCCGACGTACTGCTTGTGACAGAGTGAACATTCCAACATGTAAATAACGTTCGAACTAGTGCAAGTGAAACTTGATTTTACATGATGGACATAGTCACTTCCCGTGCTTTTAACTTTAAGATCATTTTGAATATGCTTGCAAGTCTTACATCTGGGACGGGAGCAAGTTATTACGCAGGGGGTGCGCTGAGGGTTTACTTTGGCATGTACTAGCAGGTCCTTAAAGTTTCTATTACGGCGGTAGGTGACTCTTGGTATTTCCGGAAACGCTTTTCTAAGGCGATCGTTGCTTGTTAGTATTGGATAGTATTTCCGAAGAATATTATTTATGTTTGGAAGCGCATTGGACTATTTCGTTATGAATGCTAGCGGCTGGTTGGCCTGCGCTTTAGGGGCTCTTTTTTCTAGTGCTGGTGTCCTATCTAGTTTAAGCGCGTCATTGTATGCCTTGTTGAGAGCGTCGTGCGGGTGATTTCGTTCAGCTAAGGTTGCCTTTAAATTGCTTAAGTGGTGAACGTAATCCGCGTTGTTGCTACAAATCCTTCTTATGCGCCTTGCCTGTCCTATAAATATGCCCTGTTTGCAGTGTCGCGGGTGATGGCTACTATAATCTAGATATTGCTGGCTATCCGTTGGCTTTCTGTAAAGTGTCGTCTTTAGTTTCCCTTTTTCGATGGATACTGTCGTGTCGAGAAAATTAATTTTACTAGAAGAGTGCTGCATGGAAAACTTAATGCTTGGATGAAAGTTGTTAAAATGCTCAAAAAATGTGCTTAGTGCACTTACACCATGTTCCCAAATAATAAAGATATCGTCTATGTAACGGAGCTAGGTGCGAGGTTTTAGCGGCGACAATTCCAAAAGCTGTGCTTCTAGTTGCCCCATGAAGATATTGGCGTAGGTCGGCGCGAAAGGAGTTCCCATGCTGGTGCCAAAAATTTGCAGGTAGTTGGTCGAGTCAAATTCAAAGTAATTAAGTGTAAGTACTAATTTTAGTAACGTGATGTAAACTTCAGCGGCGTGTGCACGTTTGCTACTCTGTATTGCTTTCGAGAGCGCTTCGATTCCTTCTGTGATAGGTATATTCGTGTATAGGGAAGTGACATCTAGCGTTACCAAAATGGCCTGATCTGAAAGTGTTTGTGTTTCGTTAATAGACTCTATAATCCGCAGAAAGTGAGGCGTATCCTGAATAAAGGAGGGAAGGTTGGGCGGTATGTCAGATAGATGGTGATTAAGAAACTTCGATAATGGCTCTGTCGGGGTGTTGTTGTTAGACACTATGGGTCTTCCCGGTATTTCAGCAGTAAGTAGTTCCTCTGTGCTAACCTTATGGATCTTAGGAAGGAGGTAGAAACGGCCTGCTTGTTTGTTATCAGGCATTAGGAACCGGTACTCGGATTGTGTGATTAATTCGCTGGCTAAAAGATCTGTTATCGTACGCCGTATCCTGTTGCTGTATTCTACAGTTGGGTCGGAATCTAATTTTCGGTAATGTGCATTGTTAGAGAGCTGCTTGATTGCCTCGTTCTTGTACTTTTCTATCGGCCATATTACTATACTACCGCCCTTGTCTGCTGGTTTTATTATGATGTCGTTTCTGTCAGCGAGTTGTTTTAGGGAATCGTGGTCTTCGCGGGATAGGTTCTTTGGTTTGCGACTCTGTTGTTGTATTCAGGATGTCTCTTGTGACTAGCTTTATGTACTGATCTAGCTCTTGGCATTGCTCAGAATCCGGTGTCCACGTGCTTGGCGGTCGGAGCGCGTCTGTATTTGTGTTTCCTGCCTCTACTTTATCAAAAAAGAATTCTCTGATCCGCAGACGCCTTGAAAACTCTGTTATGTCTTTGTGTAGCTCGAATTCGTTAACCGCATTATTTGTCGGGCAGAATGTTAGACCGCGTTCTAGAAGACCTATTTCAACTGCACTTAGGCTCTGTGATATATCTACTACCTTGTTAGTGAGTTCTCGGCGCTGCACCGAGGGACATAGTGTTTCTATTGCGCTTATAGAATTATTTTGGACGCACTTCGTCGCGTGGGTGCTTTTGCGCTTTAGCATAGCTATTATCTTGGTTTCTTTCCTTTCGACAAATTGGGCTAGTTCTTCTATTTCTTTACCAGTTAGTTTAATGTTATTCAGTTGCTCGGTTATTACAATAAGCTGATTGTGGAAATGCTCTTTTAAAATATCTATTAGCGATAATGAAGCACTTTCTAGGACGTCATTCCATTTTTTCAATAGGCTAGGAGGAAGTACACCAAGCGCACATCTGACCTTAATACTTAAACCTTTCGGAATTTTATTCTCTTTGGTGTAGCTAGAGTATTTAGCTAAATGTAATCTGTAGTTTGTTTGTTTGGCGGCGAGCTTCCGTGATTGTAGGAAAGAACGAGATTTGTGATTATCTAAGATGGATTCTCTGTTTGTTAGTCATCTGTGTTTGTTTCGAGCAGACCTCCGGGGACTAGAGTTTACGGGTGGTCTTTGCTTGCCGCTTCTAGTTTTGGTGGTGAGGTCTGCCACGATGTCTGTCTGTGTATCTGTGTGTTTGCTAACACATGTAGCTGTCTGTGTAAAAATAGTGCGTGTCTCTGTCACCTCTGCTTGTTGTATGTGTTTTGTTGGTGGTGTTGGCTTCACGTCCACCGTCCGGGTAGAGGCATCTTGTGACTTAACTTTGGTGGATCGCGTGTTGTTGCTACTGTTGGTAGAGTGTGTTGCGTCTTGGTCTGTATGGGACGTTTCGTTAGAGCGTGTCCTTGGTTGCGTCTCCTTAAATTCATTCCTGATTCTGTACTTAATATTTTTGCTGATCACTGCGACGCCTGAATAATTCGGGTGTAGTCCGTCCCTAGCTAGGAGAATGTCAGGGTCCTGATGGATTTCAGCGTGATGGATGACGTCAACGTTTTCGTGGCCGTGTTCAGTGTCGAGAAGAAAATCATTAACTTTGCGCGTACCCTGTGCGTGAGCTAGGAGTGTGTGTGTTTGTACTATCAGCGGTTTGTGTTTGTTTGCGATCCTTGGGAACACTGTTGTGAGGGTAAGTTTAGTGTTTGGCCTGTTGGTCTGGAAATCGTTTATGAGTGTTTTTATGGCCTGCACAGTGTCGTCACCCGTGTGATGTGTCAAGTCATTAGTTCCGCAGTGAATGATGAAGTGCGTAATGTTCTGTGGTGCAGCGGCAATGAGATCTTTCATGTCGTGAACTCTGGCGCCGCTTTTAGATCTAATGTATGGTGCATGTTTGCCTCTTGGGAAATGTTCATGTATGTACTTGTACTGGCTATCACCTATCAAAGCTATGTGTGCTAGAGAAAGCAGGGGACACTCACCATGTTCCGTCATCTTCCGTTCGTTGAAATCCAAACTAGAAGAGAAGCTCAGGTGACTATGTCCATCATGTAAAATCAAGTTTCACTTGCACTAGTTCGAACGTTATTTACATGTTGGAATGTTCACTCTGTCACAAGCAGTACGTCGGCGAAACTGGTCAACCAATTAATGTTAGATTAAACGGGCACCGCGCGGACACTGCGAATAACCTGCCGAAGGCAGTGGCGCAGCATTTTAATATGACAGGTCATAATTTCGATGAACTGAAACTCTACATACTCCAAGGAAACTTCCGCTCGCCGAGGGACAGAAATTACAGGGAATCGTATCTCATATACAGGTTTAATACACTCCAACCTACAGGCATAAACCTTTCAAAGTCCATTAGATACGGTAGAGTGTTAACAAAGACGACAAAAGGTTGAGGTATGCACAAGCTAACAATGTTTCTCCCAGAAAGTCTACTTTCAGTTGCTGAGCCCCCATCCAGTTCCAGGAGAACAAGGACGTTAAACAGTGTAGTTTTTTTTTTTTAGCCCCAAGCTTTCCCTGAAATGCATTGTTGGTGTGGGGCAGGTGGTACAGGGTGGAGGGGGGGACACATGACATAGGAGTAACTTCTGTTCCGAGCGTGTGTTCCTTTTTCCACCCTGCTGTCTAGCCCTGTGCACACAATGCATTTGCAAGATATGTACAAAGAGCGGATTCGCTGGAAGCTTTCGCTCTTGCCATTTATATTAGTCACGCTAACACCTGTCACCCAAATACCCCTGCACCCAACCCCCCCCCCCCTATTTTTTTTCTTTTTTTTTTGTGTGTGTGTGTTCGCACGTGCTGCTCTTCTCCTCCTCCCTTTCTGAGGACGGGGGAGAGTGTGCAAAGGCGTACATAAACGCACGCTGGAGAAGGCAGTTGCCGCCCTGACGAAGACAAGTCCGCTTGTCGAAACGCTTGCTCCCGCGACATTCCCTGTTTTAAATCGTACCTTGCGACTTGTTCATCGATTTAACCATGAAAAAGAAATTGATTTGTGGGGTTTAACGTCCCAAAATCAGCTCTGATTATGAGAGACGCCGTAGTGGAGGGCTCCGGAAATTTCGACCACCTGGGGTTCTTTAGCGTGCACTGACATCGCACAGCACACGGGCCTCAACATTTCGCCTCCATCGAAATGCAGCCGCCGCGGCCGGGATTCGATCCCGCGACCCTCGGATCAGCAGCCGAGTACCATAGCCACTATACCACCGTGGCGGGGCCATGAAAAAGAAATTCTCCGTAGAATAATGTTGGGCTGGAGCGCATTCGGAAGGCATTACGAAATCATGACTGGAAACTTACCGCTCTCACTAAAACGAAATGTATTCAATGACTGCATTCTCCCAGTACTAACGTACGGCGCAGAAACGTGGAGGATAACGAAAAAACTAGGGATAAAATTAAGGAGCACGCAACGTGCAATGGAAAGAAAAATGTTGGGGGTAACGCTAAGAGATAAAAAACGAACGGAATGGATCAGAGAACAGACAGGAATAGCCGATATTATTATATCAATTAAGAGAAAGAAGTGGACCTGGGCAGGACATGTGCTGAGGAGGCAAGATAACAGATGGACAGTAAGAGCAACGGAATGGATACCAAGAGAGGGAAAACGTAACAGAGGCAGGCAAAAGGTTAGACGGAGCGATGAAATTAAAAAGTTTGCAGGCATAAAGTGGAACCAAGTCGTTCAGGATAGGGTGGATTGGAAATCGTTGGGAGAGGCCTTCGTCCTGCAGTGCACCTAAACAGGCTGATGATGATTATGATGATGATACTCGGGGGTACCACAGGGGTCAGTGTTAGGACCACTATTGTTTCTCATTTATATCAATGACGTCGTTAATTCTGTGAAGGAAGGCGTGAAAGTGCGTTTATTTGCTGATGACCTGGTTGCGTACACCAGTGTGCGCGGTACTGACGATCAGAAGCTTCTAAGTGCGTCTTTAGATAAAATTAATGAATGGTGCGTAACCTGGGGTATGGAAGTCAACGTGAACAAAACAAAGTGCATGACTAATAGCCACAGGAAAATGCCTCTTATAATCAATTATAAAATGGCGGGCTCTGATATCACACGAACAGACTCTGTAAGATATCTGGGTGTAACAATCACAAGCAACCTCAAACGGAAGTACTGGTGTCCCACGTCTTGTGTTCGACGTCGACGTACATGGCCAGCATGTCTGCGATGGTCTTATTTAGACGTTCGGTGAGGCCATTCGTCTGCGGGTGGTAGGCGGTCGTTCGGCGGTGGTTCGTGTGACTGTACTTCAAGATCGCCTGAGTTAGCTCAGCCGTAAAGGCCGTACCTCTGTCGGTGATAAGGACCTCCGGGGCTCCGTGACGCAGGACGATGTTCTCGATGAAGAACTTGGCGACCTCGGCGGCAGCGCCCTTGGGCAAGGCCCTTGTTTCCGCATAGCGGGTGAGGTAGTCAGTCGCTACGACGATTCATTTATTGCCGGAAGTCGACGTCGGCAACTGCCCCAGTAAGTCCATACCGATTTGCTGGAAAGGCCGTCGAGGTGGTTCGATGGGTTGCACAAGTCCGGCTGGCCTAGTTGTCGGCCTCTTGCGTCGCTGACAGTCTCTGCATGTCTTTGCGTAATGGGTGACGTCGGCAGTGAGGCGAGGCCAACAGTACTTCTCCTGTATTCTTGATAGTGTACGAGAAAAACCGAGGTGTCCGGATGTCGGGTCGTCGTGTAAAGCTTCCAGAACCTCTGGACGTAACGCTGAAGGCACCACGAGGAGGTGGTCGGCGCGGAGAGGCGAGAAGTTCTTCAGGAGAACGTTGTTCCGCAGGAAAAACGAAGCCAGTCCTCGGCGGAATACTTTCGGCACGGCGGCGGTCTTGCCTTCCAGGTAGTCCGTGAGGCTCTTGAGCTCTGGGTCTGCTCGTTGGTGTTTCGTGAGGTCGTCGGTACTTATGGGTCCCAAGAAAGTCGTCGTCCTGGTCACCCTGGGGCGGCGGATCGTCGGGGGCGCGAGACAAGCAGTCGGCGTCGGAGTGCTTTCGTCCGCTCTTGTAGACGACGGTGATGTCAAATTCTTGCAGTCTGAGACCGCACCGTCCGAGGCGCCCTGATGGATCTTTCAAGTTAGCTAGCCAACACAAGGCGTGGTGGTCACTCACGACTTCGAAAGGCCTGCCGATGCACGACCACGGTTGCCGGAGATCATCGTGGATGCTGGTTTCGTTGCTGCCCTTGTCTTCTTATCCTTGTCTGGTAGCGGCTGGTATTCTGGCTGGAGTCCTTGTTGTCTGCGGCTAACTCGATGGACCGGGTTGGATTCGTCCTCTTGGCAGCTTGGGCTTGGCTCACGGCTGGACGGGGGCGTACGGTACATGGACCGAGAAGCACCTCCACCACATGTCACGTGGTTGTGACACGCGCAGCACTTGAGACGAAGCACGCAGCACTCAAGCTGATGTCAGGTGAACTGTTAATTCGGCGAACTTGTGCCCAGCAAAACAAGGCCAATCACAATTCGCAGCAACAGCGGCGTGGGCAGTCGTCGGTCGACGGAAAGACTGACAAACGGCGTAATGCGCCGGCTTTTATACCCGGCGTCATACCACGTTCTCGCATTATCTGTGGAATTCCAGAAGTTACTGAAATGTGCGCGTCAAGCATGCAAAGTTTCAACAATGGTCGACACGGTTCTAGAAGTGGCATGCATGATAAACGCGGCCTGCGTTGCGTGTATCAGAAAGTGATAAGAGCGCTCCCCGCAAACAATCAAATGGAGCGCGCGTGTCACTGGGAAGCGATAATGGCTTTCCACTTAAATTAGTTGGCTTTCACCACTCACTGTTGAAGTGCTTAGGAGTCTCTCCTTGAGTGTTTTTTTATGGTGCTTTCTGATTTTGTCTAGCACTGTGCTGGTGTGAAGAATGAGGCTGTAACAACATGACCAAGTGCAGTTCGGTTTATTTCGTTCAATTCCATCAGGGACTAAAAAGAGTTTCGAGAGACAGGCGCAAATAGTATAGGAATTTCTCCGTCAAAGAATCTCAACCACTAGGTTACAATATCAATTTAAAGGTTTATTTATTTAATGATAGTACACAGCAACATTCTTGGCCCTTGCATCAGGGGCTTCGAAACGCATGAAAGAACAATGCAACACAAGAAGTAGTAGTGAAGAAATATTGAACGAATGAAACCAAAATGTACACGCACATAATTCACTCATGGGAATGTCATGCTAAAGGTTTCAGAAAGCTAGACGACTGGAAAGAGGCCTTAGGAAGAAAGTTACATTCAGAAATGGTCCATGGGAAAACTGTGTTTGAAAGTTGCAGTTCTTGCAAAAATTGGTTTAGACTTGATGGCTTTCAGTGTGCTGTGTCCAACTAATGGAAAGGCAGTACTTGGTTTGTTCAAGAATAGCAGACTAAGTAATAGACTTTATAAAAGGCACTGAAGGCACTGTGTTTGGTGAAGGTGCACACACATCACATCTTCCTCTCCCTATCACCATTCTTTGCCCCCTCGTCTCCCCTTTTCATTTTCTACCTGTGCAGGTTTTCTACCTGAGCAGGCCAGAGTGCACTAAGCCCAAGCTGTGTGCCTTCCAATAAATTATCCCTTTCCCTCTGAGCAGACTCAAAAAATTATGAATATTGAGCTGCATTCTGCATGCAGTCTCAGAAACACATTGTGTTTTGTCCACCCCTAAAGTTGTCATAGTATCAGTTTTGAATATAAGGTTACATATGCCAGCTGTAGTGATTAGCATAATAGGAAAATGTGATGATGAAGAATTAGTGGAAAATGAGTGAATGCATCCATCATCAGAAATCGATGCAGATTTAAAGTGGTCATTAAATGCTTTGGTAACCCTGAGATTATCTAAGCATGATGTATAAAAAAAAAACAAATGAAGAGAAACAGTTCTGACTTGGTGGACTGACGGCTTTCCAGAACTTTGATGGCTTGTTTTTATGAATGATAGCAAAGGATTATTGAATTAAGCATTGGGTTGTTCACACAGGGGGCTGACACAACAAATTGACAAATTACGAAAGTGTATAATCTGACACATGTACCAAGGATTTTTGGGATTGCACTTTACACACTTGGTTCAAATGTGATAAGCATACAATGAATAACAATTGCGTAAAAAATGGGTTAAAAACACGTGAACACTGTAATAGTTGGCACTGCTCGAAAACTCAAAGGTGGATACAAACATCTCGGTTATGGAGTTATCAGATAAGCAAGCAGTGTGCTCGACTGCTAAGACATTTAAGGAAACTGCTGGTTAAGAAGTAAAATTCTGCGCCTCGTGTTTCATTATATAGTTTTGCGGCCTCACAGTCCAATTTTCTATTTCCATGCCAAAGCGAAATGACTTGTCTTAAAAGCACTGGCTTCTGTGGTGCATTGAATAATGCTATGCAAATGACAATGATAGAAATTCCTCACCTTGTGCCATGTTATTTGTTTGCAGGTGGCAAACTGGAGCCTAACATCACGCTGCAAGTGTTGTTCAGCGTGTTTATGTCATTCACACTGCTGGGTGATGTTAATTATTGTACTATGGCCTGTGATTCACCTTGCAAAGCTCTCATCAAAGGAACGCTGGCTACTTGTGTCTACCTCAGGAATGACAGATGGAAGCTCTGCAGCGTCTGCGTCTTGCTCTGGGTCTGGCACTGGTATTGAACCGCGTGCTGGCTGAAACCTCCACGTTGGTGATGGGGCACCCACTGCTTCACACTGACTTGATGCGTCCATATGTGCACATGTGCCAGTTTCCACACCTTCTTGTTTACATGTGTAGGCACTGAGGATGGCCTTTGAGGCTGCAAAATTTCCCACATAATGTTTTGAAAATCTACAGAGCATCCATTTTCGCTATGTTGAACAAATAATTGGCTATCAGATTAACAACACACTTTCACATTGTTGGTTGTGTTTTGCTGTTTACACCACTGTTTTTCGCTTATTTTGGTATCTGAAGTTTTTACACAGATGTACATGCCTTGTGGTAGGAGTGCACTTGCCTTTGTGCCACTAAAAACAGCTAGAGCTTGTACCTGTACGATTTAAAAACTACCAAATGTCAACTTTGCTGTGCTAAAGGTTGTCTCATCCAAAAGTTGTAGCTTGCTCAAGTAATGTTTTTGCGAGGTGTCACTGCCTCCTTATATAGGGTCTCTGTAGCAACTTTCTTGTTTATGATGGCTGTCAGAGGGCCAGCATTGCACACCGCAGGAGGACACCTGCATCTATAGATCTGAACCTCCAAAGTTAAGCACTTTGAACCAATGCTGCATAGAGCTTTAAGTCATTTTTAGCACAGGATCACAGAAAACTTGAGGGCATCTGGTGCTTACTTGACATGACACTTCCATGCTAGCTGCAGATGAATGCACTTTGCTGGACCCAGTGCCATGCTGATACTGCAAATCAAGTGTTTTAGGTAGAAGGGCATTATAGTTTCTGTGCACCTACTCACCCCCTGTGAACCTCCAGCCTATGTGTCGCAAGATGGGGCTCTTCTGGTGAAGTAGCGATTATGTTCTTCGTGCACTGCATCACTGGGATATGAAAATATGTGTCACTATCTTATCAGACCACTGATTGTGCGAATTGAATGTCACTTCCCGTTGCCATAAATGCGTAAATGTGAAATAGTGCTTGTGTATTTAGGATGCCAATCTGCTACACTCAGGTATTTGCCTCCAACGACTGATTGTTTAATTACTACATGACAATTTAGAGACAGAGTGAACGTGTGTGTGTAGAGAGGGTTTTCAACTGCTCCCTGTTCCGCGAAATCTTGACACTCTGTATACACTACACGCACACATATAAGCACCCCCATGCACACACCTGTAGTTGTGCTTACTGACCAACACGCCTGTATTGGACCACCCAGAGCATGTTTAGCATGATATGAAGCAGTACAACGGACTGTGAACTAGTCTAAGCATGTTGTTTGACATTTTATAGCTCCCTGTGCTGAACTGAGTGGCAACACTACGTGTGTTACATCATACAGGTTCTATGGCCTGCCATGTAATCCAGCTGGCTGATTAATGCAATAGTACAATTTTCAAATTAGTGAATCATTAAAAACATTATGCGACACGTAAAGAAAAAGTGAGTTCATTCACTGAAACATAAATCCTGCAGTAATCTACATTGCTGTCAGTTTCATTGAAAACATGTCATTGGCCACAACAATGTGGTTCAGTTTTACTTCTGTTTTCTTGGTGAAAGCACTTGACAAAAATAAAGCATTGAATGTCAGTTTGCTTTTTGTCACTTTCTTTAAGAATGCATATTTGGTACTTGCTATCAATTCATGCTTATTGTGTTTGCATTGACCTTTTCACAGAGCTGCAACATTTTCTAAGGTTTACTCAGCTCATATTGCTGATTAACAAATCAAACATTGGTACGTTTATGCGAATAGTATTGCGCTTTATATAAATGAAACTGAAGCAGAATTTGGCTTTCTGCCTCACTGAACGATTGGTAAGCTCTGAAAACGAATACCTAGAAGAGTCACTTCTACTGAGCTACTGTTACGTACGGTGTTGTGTTGTAAGCGTAAATACATACATGCTACAGATTTGAATGCTGAAAACACCATCCATGCAACAAAATTTGTATACCCGACTACGTAAAATATTATATACAGTACTTTCTGCTGCGCTTAACTGGCGTGTGTTCTATCGCACTGCTACAAAAGTTAGCAACAAATAAAGAACGTTAAGTGTGCAGTTTTCACTTTGCCTGTATGCCAGGAAGGAACAACGTAGGCAGGGCATTCGGCTCCAGATGAAAACGTGTCCAACTGATTCCTTCACCCTGCGCCAGTTCGGGATCGTGAAGGGAGGCACCACGGCGAAGTGTCTGCCGCAAAAGTGTAGGTTGTTTCGCTTCTCCTTGGGTGGAAGGCCAATACGCTCGCTGGAGACATGCACACCGCAAGGCGTCATCGCGAGGCAGCGTATATGAGGACTTCATGCCTTTCCTGTCGCTGACTTTGCAGCCGACGGCAGCGCAGGGCACCGTTTATTCTTCGCTCGTTACTCCCTGGGTTAGGTGTGCGCGCAGTGCGCACTCGCTTGATGACGCCTACTGCGGCGCAGAGTTTCACATTCGCCATATTGAGCCCATCCGCAAAAACCGACAGCCAGCTCCGGCATAGCTGTTCAAGCGCGGCCGAAACTGAAGAGTGGATCGCACAGAAGCAGTCGAAAAAAATCGCAGCATATCCACGGGGTGAATGATGATGAGTGGGCGAAGCTCCGGAGGGAATCATCGGTAAACCGTGAATCTTCCGTGCAATTCGCCCAGTCGATCATCGTGTAAAGACGTCTCACGCAGCTCCTTACACAGGCCGGAACGCGCAGAGCAGCGGCACATCCAGCGCTCATATACAAGTACCGCCATCTAGCGGACTTTCCAAGAACTAAACGAGAAGTGGCTACGTACTACATACATCGGGGACGCACGACCCACGCCTTAAGGAGCTTCGCCCCTAAAATCATTGCAGTGGCTGCGCGCCAACTCCGAGAGCATATATCCCGTCGGTGAGAGTCCACAGCACAGGTGCATCTTATCACGCAAGCGACTCTCCCAGCGGCAAGGTTAATTGGTTAGGACAGATAACATGTTTCCTTAAACGTTGAACGTCGCTTCCGGTGCATCTGATCGTGGGAAACGGGATTGTGTGCTGCCTTCGAGTGAAAGTTCGCGATAGTGCCGCGGCGTTACAAAGGGCGCGGCGTCAAAAACGAACCGCAACTTCAACAACCTAGGTGCATGAGCGCGTGCTTGTGGTACATACGCGAACGTTATTTTTCTTTATTATTGATGGAACTTACGGGATTCAAACAAACGAAGCACCAGCTCCGCAGTGCAGAAAAGACGCGCGAGCGCGCCAAGTAGTGCAGACGACAGTTTTCTTCCACCGGAAATGCGTCATTCACATCAAAACATTAAACGAAGTTGAGAGATTTGTTGTTTACTTCCTCTTGTTTATCTACTTGCAAAAGATATTATACAGAGTGACAGCATAACCAAGTTCATTTGATTCAAACATGATTCAAACATCGCTCTTAATTTATGCCGGCTACGAGCCAATAGCAGCAATCTGCTCCATTTCCTCATAGAGCATATTAAAAAAGAGTGAGAACCGGCCTTTTTTTCGAAGCGAGAGCTCTTGGGTAAGGGACAACTTTGTGCTTGCCCTGTTAACTCTACGCTTCGCGCGCGACTATAGAATTTGGGTGAGCTGTTTATTGCAGCCTACACTGTCGATAGAACGTGTTTTTTCACGAAGTCCGAGAGGTGCTTCAGGACCCCTTTAAATACATAAGATGGGAGGCGCATGGTAGGATACGTCAATGCGTTATTGGTGGGGAGGCTGGCGGGGCGTGGCACGAGAAGTGGTGGAAAAATCTCGAGTGGTGAGCTGGCATTGCCTGGCAGGACTTGGTGCCGGAAGGACTTATCTCCAGCGATTTGCTGGACACTACAACGGCCGGCGTTCGGGCAAGGAGGTGGCCATACACGGCGAGCCCAGACGAACCAGCAGCGCTCCTACTCCTAAAACAAGGCGCCAGCGTTCCACCAGGTAGTCCCTGGAGCGACACATCGGCAACGGACACGGCACCTGGCATGTATGCTCGCTACGCCAAAGCACTAAGCCTAGCCGAGAGCCATGCCGGCTGCGTCACCCAGCACCGGACGGCTACAAACGACAGGGGCGCCGACTAAGGCACCACGTCTCACGCAACGTCGTTGAGACGGCCGAGTAAACAAGACTAAACCGACTGTATCAGCGATGACGCGGCCTAAGTGCTCGTTTGAGGACTGAGAGAACTATGTGAGATGTCCCAACTACGCGCAAAGGGGGAGGCGGTTCCACACTCTACACAATACTTCTTAACTACCACGCTCACCGTTCCACGTCCAACAAAACACCACAACCAGCCTCGCTCATCCCCCCTTGGCCACACATCTCAACGATACTTAACCCCAAAACGGATTCGTGCTGGGGCCGGAAAGAGGCAACAGGCTCTTTTAACAAAACAACTAATTTAATGCACGAACATGATTGAAACACACAATTGACAATAATTAGCTAACGCAATAACAAACGAACAAAGCCATCAAGGAGCGAACTACACTGATACTACAAACTAGGAATGAACATGGCAGACATAACAATTAATAAACAATCACCAAAAGAAACGTACAAAGCGGCCGACAAACTAAGGCGCAGTGTCTCAAACGCGCTTGGCGTAACGAAGAGAACGCTTATCTGGGAGGCAGGCTCCATCGGTACGCAGGTTTCGTCGCCGGCTTGTGGACTGGTGGTTCGGAAGGGGCTCGGGGGTTCAGGTGTCATCTTCGAAGTCGTTGTAGCTCACGGATCATCTCCGATCATTGCTTTGCTGCTCACATCAGGCCCTCGCAACGACTACATCACTCCGAGGTTGGAGAGCCGAACCGCGCGGCTCACACGACGGGCAGCGAACGAGACTCACTTCTTCGACTCCAACATGACGGAATCTCATCGCGTCTTTTTACGTCTCTCCCATCTCTAAAATTCTTCGTCCCCGGCCCCAAGACGAGTTTTTCCCTCTCTATCTTTCTTTGACCACCCTTCGTAGCCGTACCGAGAGCGACACTACACAGGTGCGGACGCGACTCCCCGGCGCCTCGCCATCCCCCGTGGCTCTCGTGGTGCACTGTTGTCTGCGTGCGACCGCGTAAACAAGGACACCAGGCACCCCCGGGCGAACCGTCCTCAAGTGGCCGGTGCATGAGAAGAGCGGCCAGCACGTGTGCGCTTCCAGATGGGTGCACGCGTACTCGCCCCTTCGGCCATAATGAACACTGGGAGAGCGCGAAGCCGACGCCCAATGTATACGCGCATGTGGGGTCACCGTGCAAACGTCGCCTCTGCTCTCATTGTGCGGTTTCCGTGAACTTGTAGACAATGAAAGCTCCGGCGATTCTCCGACCGCGGCAGCGGCCGAAGAACAGGAATAGCGATGTCTCAAATGTCCATTTCCTACGTTCTCCTCTCTCGCCCCACTGACGTCCCTCGGGGCGTCACATATGCATGACAAATCAATACGCCGATTTTAGTGAAAGGCCTACTTTTTTGTACTCTGATTGGACTTTGTACTCCGATGCTCTGATTGGTTCGGGACTTGCATATTTGTACGTTTTTATGAGTCCGAGTGTTTGCGGTGTGCGTCACATAAAATGAGTGGTAAAATGCCTGACCCTGCATCATTCCATTTCCTTATAACCTTATACCCGAACAAATCTCGTGAATATATTTTCCGTGTGATAAGACAACCTTAATGTTGCTGTAGTATTTACACGGTAGTTCTGAGTTTGTGGCTTTTTGGTAAGTCATTACTTCACTTTATTATCCTGGTACGCGACCAATCTAACAACCTCTTGACAAGGAGAGATCCCGCCTCTTTGGATACGCCTATGTAAATGTAATCCAAACTAGAAGAGAAGCTCAGGGGAAGATGGATGCTTCAATCGATGAACAAATCGCAAAGTACGATTGAGAACAGGGAATGTCGCGGGAGCCAACGTTTCGACAAGCGGACTTGTCTTCGTCAGGGCGGCAACTGCCTTCTCCAGCTTTCGTTTATGTACGCCTTTGCACACTCTCCTCCGTCCTCAGAAAGAGAGGAGAAAAAGAGCAGCACATGCGAAAAAAAGGGGGGATAGATATTAGCGTGACTAATATAGATGACAAGCTAGCAATGTTTCTCCCAGAAAGTATACTTTCAGGTGCGGAGCCCCCATCCAGTTCGACGAGAACAACGGCGTTAAACAGTGTAGTTACTTTTTTTAGCCACAAGCTTTCGGTGAAATGCATTGTTGGTGCGGCGCAGATGGTGTGGGGTGGAGGGGGGGACACATGCCATACGAGGAACTTCTGTTCTGAGCGTGTGTTCCCTTTTCCATCCTGCTTTATAGCCCTGCGCACACAATGCATTTGCAAGATATGTACAAGGAGCAGATTCTTTGGAAGCTTTCGCTCTTGCCAAAATTTATATTAGTCACTCTAACCCCTGTCACCCAACTACCCCTGCAGCCCCCCCCCCCCTTTTTTTTTTGTTCGCACGTGCTGCTCTTCTCCTCTCTTTCTGAGGACGGGGGAGAGTGTGCAAAGGCGTACATAAACGAACGCTGGAGAAGGCAGTTGCCGCCCTGACGAAGACAAGTCCGCTTGTCGGAACGCTGGCTCCGGCGACATTCCCTGTTCTCAATCGTACTATGTAAACGTAAGCAACACGGTATTATCTTGTATAACAAATAGCATTTCATATTGAAACAACGTGTAGAAATCACATGGGATGAAGGAGCCTATTCGAGTTGGCACGTACATAGCTGGTATTCCCACTTGAGCGCCTTACGAAGAATGGCGGATACGACACGCATGTAAGAATAACACTTGAACGCTGGAGCCTCACCTGGAATCTCCAGGTAGTCCAGGATCAGTTTAGATGACACGACGAGGTAGATTCCAGCAATGGCAACCAAGGTCACGAATATGACAATGTCTCGCGTTTCCTGGCTGCGTAGTAACATGTCATGAATAACAATCACTGGAGTAACAATCACCCGTTTCTCGTGAAAGGTTCAAGTGAACTGACTCACGCCTTCAGAAGGGGTATTCCGCCAGAGCCTTCGGGCTTTTCAGTGGACATGGAAGAACTATGCTACTCAGTGCCACATCACGGGTTACTTACTCTGGTGTGGGTCGGGATTCTTTATCCCGACCAGACGGGCTTCCGTCGTACTTTTATTTTATTTATTTATTTACAACATACTGCAGGCCCACATGAGCCCTGGCAGGAGGGGTGAAATTACAAAACAAGATACAGAATTTCAGAAGGGCAAAACAGAATTTCAAAAGGGCAAAAGGGCGGAGAATAAACAAACACTTACAACACAATTCAATGTTTACACGTCAGTAATTGTATCGATCGACTCAACTGATTTAATCAATGATGATGGCAGTGCGTTCCATTCGTTAATAGTGCGAGGGAAAAAAGAAAATTTTAAGGTGTTCTTGTTTGCTATGGAGTTAACGTTTCAGAGTGATGATATCTGGTTTGGCTTGTTGTTGACGAGTATAGATATGGACTAGGATGAAAGACAACTTGCTATTCTTCAGAGGAAAAAGAAATTTAAGCCTGAGTATTTTTCGTCGCAATTTCAAAGTCTGTATGCCATTAATATGCATGAGAGCTGTTGCTGAGTCGGTTCTACGGAATTTCGAAAAAATAAATCTGACAGCTTTGCGCTGCACCATCTCAAGTGCTGCAATATTGTGGTTGGTGTGCGGATCCCAGACGGTGCAAGCGTATTCCAACTTTGGCCTAATTAGTGCTTTATATGCATGAAGTTTGATTTCTGGGGGCGGCTGTTTTAGTTTGTGTCGCAGAACACAAAGTTTGCGAAAAGAAGCACAAATGTTAGCGATATGAGAATTCTAACTGAGGTTGTTAGCTATGGTCACTCCCAAATATTTATATTCATTTACCTCAACTAGGGGATTAGCTGGAAGACTATAAGAAAACAACTGTTTATTTATTTTTTTCGTAATATGCATGTATACTATTTTTGTTTCATTTAACTTCATGTCCCATTTTTGACACCAAGAATGAACGTTATGAAGGTTAGTGTTCAGAAGGTCTTGATCCTCTCGGCAAACAACCTCAAGGTACAATATGCAATCATCTGCAAATAAGCGAATTTGAACTGGCTCGGTTAGAACATTAACGATGTCAATAATAAAGATTAAGAACAGGAGTGGTCCCAGTACGCTACCTATGTTGGTAAAGTACTGGGACCACTCGTTTTACGAGTGGTCCCAGTATGCTTGAGGGCGGAAGATCATATTGTACTTGGATTTGAACGATACGGACAAGCACATTGTATTCAATGATGGACAGCCAATTTTCTTGCTGCTGTAGCACAGCTGTGTCGCATCGCAATTTAACAAAAACTCTCGAGAAAAAAAATCAAACCGGTATATTCAGATCAAATTTCACTGAAACAGTGGATGCCAAAGGATACTCGCCACTAGAATGCAATTAGCGGGCACTGTCGTGCTGCGCTGCAATTGACTTTTAGAAAAATCGCCGCATGCATTTGGAATGGTTGTGTCAAAAGGGAGCCAGGAAAAAAAATCCAGCTGACGGATTTATAGGTGTCACGACGCGCAGCAAGGGTGCACTGTTGGCATTATGTGCCTTGTGTGTAACTACGGAAACATGGGCCACCGCTGAGGTATCAACTTTTGAAAAATCTTTCCCATAGAGTTACGCAGAGCGCTTCGGACGAGGGTCGGCTTCGCCGCAGTAGCCCGTGCGCCGGAGAGCTGGACATTCCATTGATTTGTAACCACCTCTCTCTGGATTTGCCGATTCTGTAGACCGCAGTCCTCTGCGATCTTTGAAGTCATAAGCAGACCATTTTCGTGACCAGCGCACTCCGTATTCCAGAACCACGAGTACTGAAAAAAATTGCAAATTGCTTGCGCAACATATTCGATGAGAATGGGCTGCGTAATGCTTGTCGTACGCATGATTAGCTGTACCGAAAGTAAATATATTTACTCTACATGTTTCCCAGTGGAGGTTGTTAGTGCGTTTTTGTTTTCTTTTTCTGGCTGCACTGCGGCGCTCCTAGGAACCGTCAATTTATGTCAAAGAAAAACATTTGTTGTTAATACTGCCACGTATGTAAATGCGAATGCGCTTATAAAAAGTAAAAGTGTACTTACAAGCGCTTTCCCAGCTTCTTTTGTATAATCCGCATTATTGTGGGGATAATTGATTCACTGTAAAAAAGAAAGACAACAACAATACTGTCATTGGCTATATGGTGTCCTTACTACAAGGAAGCATCGAACGTGGCAACGAGCCATTTATGAAGCACGCGAGAGCCACCAACGGCCGCGCAAGCGCTTATCGGAAAAGTGTCTACACCGGCGAGACGGGCCCCTCGGGGCTCGCGCTTCTCTGATGCGGTTGTGCCAGCACTTCCAAGTGAACTTGGGGAGCTGGAGACGTTTTTATCAAGACATTTTTAACATTACATTTTTAACAAGAAAGCTACCGCTGCAGTAGACAAGAATTTCAAAGAATCGGTCATGAAGCCTAACAAGGCTAAAGCGAAGGCTATAAAACTTCTCAGACGGTCACACCTGGATTGGCTCGCAAAACGGGTGAAAGGCTGTAAAGCTGACAAGTTAAGAAGAGTGTTCTTCACGGCAAAGACGCACAAACCGCAATGTCCGCTTCGGGCTATTGTTACAGAAGAAGGATCCTGGCAAAAAACTCTGGGAACAGTACTGTAGTCTAAGCTAACAGCCATTAGTATCAACGACCCGTTTCTCGTGAAAGGTTCAAGTGAACTGACTCACGCCTTCAGAAGGGGTATTCCGCCAGAGCCTTCGGGCTTTTCAGTGGACATGGAAGAACTATGCTACTCAGTGCCATATCACGAGTTACTTACTCTGGTGCGGGACTTCCTGGAGGTTAATGGAGCGGCCCAGGTCTTATCCCCGTTTTCCGTGACAGTTTTCTGGTACTGCTCACACTATCTGGATTCTACCATGGGGGATTTTACTCGTAAAGTCTTTGTTCAAAGACACGGCATCTGCATTGGCTCGAGCGTTGCACCCGTTCTAATATCTACCTAGCAAATTTAGACGGAGCTTTAGAGAATATCATTGATAACCGGGTGATTAAAATCTGCAGTTATTTTGTTGATTATTTGGTTTTGTTAAGGTTCTCGCCTAATGAATCCTTTAATGCAGTTGTTGACAGTATCATGAATTCTTTTAAGACATGTTCTAGCGTCCTCAAGTTTACTTTTCAGCCTCCTTTGGAGAGTCGCATTAGGTTTCTGGACATTGAACCGACTTTTAATTCAGACGGTCATCTCTTTTGCATGTACTGACCCAGGTCTAAGAAGGCGATTTTACCGTACTGTTCCTGCCACTCCAAGCTCATAAAAAGAGGCCTAACTACGTTGTGTTTAAGGAATGCCTCACAAAAAAGCTGCCACCACGGAACTATGTCAAGTTTCCAGATGCACGTGGACTGATTGCTGCCGGTTTTCCGGTGCACTTGACGAAGGCTGTTGCTGAATCCTTGTTAGTGAAAGAAAGTGAAAGAAAGGGCGTTTTGGATGGGCAAAGACACAACTAGAAAGGTGGTGAATAAGAAGGTGGAAGTGATTCCATATGTACACGGGCTATCGCACAACCTAAAGAAGATGGCAAACAGATTTGACGTGCGCGTAGTTTTTTCAGCCCCTCGAAAATTGGCAAGCTTATGTAGACGCATTAGCGAGAATAGACAGATGACGGACCGTTGTGGTTCTCAACGCAGTGTGTTTTTTACCTCTTGTGTACCCAAGGTTGTGTATTGCATTCCCTTTTCGTGTGGCAACAAATACATCGGCCAAACAGGGCGATGTAATATTCATATGAAAGAACACCAAGCCTCGCTTTCGTCTCGTGACGGTGCGCACTTGCCGCGACATCTAAGGGAATGTGGTTGCACCCCTTGGTTTCACCGAGTCAGCATTTTGGGCAGAGGAAAGATCAAGACGGCTAGAGAAGTTTAGAAGCTTGCCACATTGTCAAAAATGAAGGCACGTGTGTAAGCGCCGCATCAGTAAGCCTCAGCAGGAAGGAAGTATGTTTTCTTAGGTCTGGCGTTCCATGTGTGTTGTAGTTCTTAGATACGTGTTTGTGGCCCGCTCTCTGGTAGTGCTGTGTAATGCACCAGCATATCTATTTTTTGTGCTTGTCCATGACTCTCGCGCAAGTGTGGTGATTGGAAAGGTTTTATATGCGAGTTTTCCGAAAAAATTACACCATCTCCCGCTGAAGGGAACCATGTGTGGATGCGAAGCAGCGGGGAGATGGTTAGCTTGAGCGGGAGATGTGTAATTTTATTGAGAGGACGAATGAGAATGTGCAAGAGAGAGAACGCGGTGGTTGCGTGATGGCCCGAGCGCTCATCGCGGCGCTGTACAGGAGAGGGAATGAGGCGCGCGCGCTCCGTTATTTTCATATCGCGGAACTAATGTGGCGCCTCCAGCGGAGTATGCAGCTGTCGCACCACCTGTCGTGCGCGCCGCACCGTAGCGGATTCCTAGAGGAGAGAGAGGGGGAGCGTAGGAGAGGAGAGAGGGGGAACGGGACACGCATGCGCTGTGGAGGTGTCGGACGCAGGCGTTGCTCCATAGAGGATTCCTAGAGGAGAGAAAGGGGGAGTGTACGAGAGGAGAGAGGGTGAGGGGACGCGCATGCGCTGTGGAGGTGTGGGACGCGGGAAGGAGGGACGGACCAAGCCCCCCCACCCCCCTGACATAAGCTGCTTCGCATCTAAAAAGAGCAATGAGTACTGACGCGCAGACGCCTGTCAAACATGCATTAATGTTATTAGAGCTCGCCATGCCCATACCGCTCGGGCACTGACACGTAAGAGGGAAAAGACGACCCCTTGACCCACTACCCACAGTCGTGGTCTCAGTCCACTGCTGCCTATAGTGATTATGCGAAGGACAAGAAAATTAACACCATCTTCCCAAAGGGAACCCTGATGGGATGCGAAGCAGCAGCGTTGCGCACGGGTGGCGTCACAGGTTGAACGGCGCTAACGCGGGTGCTTCGCATCCCATCAGGGTTCCCTTTGGGAAGATGGTGTTAATTTTTTGCGCGTGAACCGACGAGTCGGCGGTGTAGCGAGCCGCGGTCGCGGTAGCGGAGCGAGCGGAGGTAGCGGCAGGTGTTGCGGGCGAACGGACGAGGCAGCAGCTGCGGCGCTGCGGCGAGCGCGCGGCAGGCGAGGGTGAGAGTGACGTCAGCGCGCACTGCGAGGGGAGCGTGACGTCAACGCGCAGCTGCGGCGTGACCTACTTGGCACCGCTCCAACACCTGCGGCGAGGGGAGCGCGTTGCGGCGCACGGAGGCACGGAGGGACAGCGTTACACAGGCTAGTCAAAGAGCTGCTTCGCATCTAATAAAATTTCAGTTGTTAGTCCAGCATCGTCCTGTGCGCATTCTTCCTCTGGGTCCGTGTGCCCTCCGAAGCGGGCTTCTTGTAGTCGTCGAAGCCGAAAACTAAGCGCTGCGAACAACATAAGCGACGAAGCGAGCAGCAAACGCCACAGTTTCTCGCAATCGCGCGTCGGTGAAGCAACTCTACGAGGAAACATAAATGCCATTCATCCCTCTGTGACAGGAATGGGCATAACACGCAGGCGCCACGGGTCTTCATAGAGAAGGCATAATCTGGCAGACTGAGCGAAGGCGGCAGGTGACTGTGGGCATGCTGACGCTTTGTAATCAGATTCTCCGCTTCTTCCTATAGGCAGATACCTCCTCTCCCCTGCAGTGCACAGCCTGCGTCGGTATACCCACGTTCTTCCTACACACTTGGAACTGAGTACGCGTGCGCCCACAGCGTCCGGCCGTCAACACACGCGCTCCTATCGAATACGCATAAGGAAGCACCTGTCTCAACACGCAACTTTCTCCTTAATTCTCTCGCTACAGCCACACGAAATCAGTTCTTTCCTTCTGCGGACAGCACATCGAAGACTGATGGCAGTGGGTGACCTGGCTTGCTAGCAGGGATCGGAACAGCCAGTTGGCTCTGCTCGACCAGCGAGCCGCAAAGGACAGTGGAGCCCCCCCCCCCCCCCACACACACACTGCTCGAGAAATCTCGCACGAAACAAACGTTCTCCCTCCTCCCCGCAGCAACATTCAAGTGGGAGGCAAGTTGCGCCCGCCAGGAGCCTCCACCGCAGGATAGCTCGCCATCGCTGCTGTGGCCACTTTTACGCGGGCCGCCCCGATACCCCAAGGGAAGTGCAGGCGGCGCGGCGCGCCCGTTGTGTGCCGTGTTGTGGAACGTAATAGCAGATATTTTTTAACTTTGCGTGAAGTTCAACACGTATTCAGAGAAGGCCATAGGTAGCATTTGCGGTGTTGTAGGTAGCATGCGAATAAATGCTAGGCGCTAGCGAACGGCGAGAAGGTGTGCCATACAGACAGGCGCAACACGAGCGCTCGTTCTATTGCCCTTCGTCTTTTCCGATATCGGTAAACACCTGTAACTGTTTCTTCACGGAAGGCATACTGGCAGCAGTCAGCTGCTTGATCAGGCCGTGCGCATGACGTAACAGAAGAAATCAAGATAGCTGACTCTGAAACGCCCCGCCCCCGCATTCCGCCAATGTGGATAAAAACTCTCTCGAAGACTGGATTTCGCTACAAGTTCAACTTTTTCCTTTCTTAATTTAATGAGCGGTTTGTCAACAATAAAAAAAAACACTGTTGTGCAGTGCGATAGTGCAGGGATGTGCGAGGCTGATGAAAAAGAAAAGGCAGCGCTCTTTTCAAGTAGCTGGCCTTTAAGACCCCGTTCTTAGTCTAACCGTTCTTAGTCTGACCACGGCTTAGTCTAACCTGGCTACATTGTTTCATTCTCACGTGTTCAAGCAGTTGCTTCTGGGGATCAAATGAGGAGTTGGCGCCAATTGTGCCCACCAGCCGCCGTGAAGCGCACATATGTAAGCGAAAACACACCGGTGCGGTCGCTCTGCTTTTAAGTAAGAACTGTGAAACAAGTGGCTGAAGCATGAAGGGTAGAAAAAACTGTGCGAAGTACGTGATGCCTGCAACAACCGGTAAAGGAAAAAGTCATCAATTCGAAATTCGAAGAAAAAGTAAACTCACTCTTTTTATAATTGCTTTGATTCGCTCATTATGTTAAAGTTGACAAAGACTAATACCAGTTAACGTGATGTTCTGAACAAGTTATGCTTGCTTTAACACCCAAGCAATTACTTGGGGATTTGATCGTTTATTCCGCCAAAATAACATACAAATTTGCACATGTGTATCACGAGATTGCTCCAAAAGACCTTCGATTTTCTCGGATTCGTGCCACACTGAAAACTCGGTTAGCATTTACAATTCTTGAAAAACAAGACAAACTTGTCTTTCAAAAAAAAAAAAAATCTGCCGCGCTTCATAACTCGCTGTTACGTAGCACTTACTGGCGCGTTGGCAAGCTTTCAGAGTTCGTACACGGCAAGTTGCTGTAAATATAAATTGTTCGATCCCACAGCGCTACACTTGCAACAGCTACAAAGAACCATTTGAAAGCAAACAAAAAAAAAATTTGAGCTGCAGAGCGACGACACAGCCTTTTAGCTATCTCAGTCGCCAAAGGCACGCAGGCGCGACCGCTCTGCGCTCTCCCGACGGTGACGCCCTCGCCGCCGCACGGGGCTAGTCTCGTTGCGGGGAGTTAGATGTGCAACCTGCCTTTTGTCCTGGAGATCGAACACAGTCGGCGCCTAGCGATGAGTGGACGAGCTTCCCAAGTGGGGATAGCTCATCGCGTCTTTTGTGCTTGTATGTGTGAAAAACTTTTAGTCGATAAGAGTTTGCATGCCCACAAGGGCCCATTATAGGAAGTCCTTATTCCGGGAGCCCGCTGGACAGGGCCGCCACCCTCGCCCGTTGGAAAGGAGTTCTTTTCAGACTCCAGTCGTGAGAAAATGAGTAGGGCAGCCTCCCAGGCCTTAGGAGAAGGGTTAGAGGGAAGGGACGTATCCATCTGACATGCCCACACAATGTGAATGCTATCGGAGAGTTCCCCACAGTGAGGGCGCATCGCCATCAACTTTCGGGTCAAAATGCTTGACAATTGAGGACACAAGGTGTTCGTCTGCAAGAGTCTTAATGTTCGTTTTATCGGCCTTGCTCAGGCCCTTAGCAGGACTGGCAAATGCCTATGTAGTTCCCAATATTGCACAAGAATTTCTCGGGATCGCAGAAGCGGCTGCGTATTCTTTGAGCCAGAAGAGCATGTGTGATGTGCCCGGTGGTTAAGCGCGAGGGCGGCCGCGTCCGCAGCCTCGTTAGCTCTAAGGCCCTGGTGGCTCGGAGTTCAAACGATACGTTTGGGTGATGGACCAGAACCTTTCACTGCTCGCGTTAAAATTTGGTAGGCTAAAGGGGAGACCTCGCCCACAAGATAGTTTTTACAGGCTCTGCACGAGTCTGTAATGATGGCATGAGTCTGAAATGTTTTATTCCGCGCCCCACGCTCACCTGTTTATTGCTGCAAGGAATGCAATAGGAAGCGGAGGGGGTTGATTTCCAGAACTCATGTGGCTTATCGGTTGATAACCTTTTGCGTGGCCTTCAGGTTTAGTTGAATGCAACGTTCGTTTTCTTTCAGGGCATTTTTTATCGCCAGAAGAAGGGAATTTGTATTGGCACCTGCGTGGCTCCAGTATTGTGCAATATCTTTTTAGCCTACGTTGACCGCGACCTTCAGCGCTGTTCTGAGGAAAAAGGCGTGAAGAAAGTGTTCACGTACGTGGACTATTATCCGATCTGTGTAGACAAGCTAATAAATTTGACGCACCACGAACTTGTGGGTAACATCTTGGACAGCTTCTGAGATAATGGGAAGGGCTTGGTTTTTACACACGAGCTACCATCAAAAAGTTCGTTACAGTTTTTAGATATTCAACAATGGTCGACACGGTTCTAGAAGTGGCATGCAAGATAAACGCGGCCTGCGTTGCGTGTAACAGAAAGTGATAAGAGCGCTCCAAGAGCGCTCCCCGCAAACAATCCAATGGAGCGCGCGTGTCACTGGGAAGCGATAACGGCTTTCCACTTAAATCAGTTGGCTTTGAACACTCACTGTTGAAGTGCTTAGGAGTGTCTCCATGAGTGTTTTTTTATGATGCTTTCTGATTTTCTGTAGCACTGTGCTGGTGTGAAGAATGAGCCTGTAACAACATGACCAAGTGCAGTTCGGTTTATTTCCCTCAATTCCATCAGGGCCAAAAAAGTGTTTCGAGAGACAGGCGCAAGTAGTATAGAAATTGCTACCGTCAAAGAATGTCAACAACTAGGTTACAATATCAATTTAAAGGTTTCTTTATTTATTTAATGATAGTACACAGCAAATTCTTGGCCCTTGCATAAGGGGCTTCGAAATGCATGAAAGAACAATGCAACACAAGAAGTAGTAGTGAACAGATATTGAACGAATGAAACCAAAATGTACACGCACATAATTCCCTCATGGGAATGTCATGCTAAAGGTTTCGGAAAGCTAGACGACTGGAAAGAGGCCTTAGGAAGAAAGTTACTGTCAGAAATGGACCATGGGAAAACTGTGTTTGAAAGCCTGCAGTTCTTGCAAAAATTGGTTTACACTTGATGGCTTTCAGTGTGCTGTGTCCATCTAATGGAAAGGCAGTACTTGGTTTGTTCAAGAATACCAGATTAAGTAATAGACCTTATAAAAGGCACTGAAGGCACTTTGTTTGGTGAATGTGCACACACATCAAATCTTCCTGTCCCTATCATCATTCTTTGCCCCCTCGTCTCCCCTTTTCATTTTCTACCTGTGCAGGTTTTCTACCTGAGCAGGCCAGGAGTGCACTAAGGCCAAGCTGTGTGCCTTCCAGTAAATTATCCCTTTCCCTCTGAGCAGACTCAAAAAATTATGAGTATTGAGCTGCATTCTGCATGCAGTCTCAGAAACACATTGTGTTTTGTCCACCCCTAAAGTTGTCATAGTATCAGTTTTGAATATAAGGTTACATATGCCAGCTGTAGTGATTAGCATAATAGGAAAATGTGATGATGAAGAATTAGTGGAAAATGAGTGAATGCATCCATCATCAGAAATCAATGCAGATTTAAAGTGGTCATTAAATGCTTTGGTAACACTGACATTATCTAAGCATGATGTATAAAAAAAACAAATGAAGAAAAGCAGTTCTGACTTGGTGGACTGACGCTTTCCAGAACTTTGATGGCTTGTTTTTATGAATGATAGCAAAGGATTATTGAATTAAGCATTGGGTTGTTCACGGAGGTGCCTGATACAACAAATCGACAAATTACGAAAGTGTGTAATCTGACACATGTACCAAGGATTTTTGGGATGGCACGTTACACACTTGGTTCAAATGTGATAAGTATACAATGAATAACAATTGCATAAAAAATGGTTTAAAAACACGTCAACACTGTAATAGTTGGCACTGCTCGAAAACTCAAAGGTGGATACAAACATCTCGGTTATGGACAAGAGTTGCGATGCGGGCTTGTTGGTGGTTCATATTAAACGTATTTGATGTAGCGCAAAAAACAAGACACGGACACAAGAAGGCTCTGTGTGGTGTCCATATGTGCCTTCTTGTGTCCGTGTCTTGTTTTTTGCGCTACATCAAATTCGGTTATGGAGTTATCAGATAAGCAAGCAGTGTGCTCAATGCTCAAGACATTTAAGGAAACTGCTGGTTAAGAAGCAAAATTCTG
The DNA here is from genome assembly GCA_013339685.2 of Hyalomma asiaticum. Classification (NCBI taxonomy): domain Eukaryota; kingdom Metazoa; phylum Arthropoda; class Arachnida; order Ixodida; family Ixodidae; genus Hyalomma; species Hyalomma asiaticum. The sequence continues at coordinate 89,841,524 of CM023487.1, forward strand.
CGCCTCGTGTTTCATTGTATAGTTTTGCGGCCTCACATTCCAATTTTCTATTTCCATGCCAAAGCGAAATAACTTGTCTTAAAAGCACTGGCTTCTTTGGTGCATTGAATAATGCTATGCAAATGACAATCATAGAAATTCCTCATCTTGTGCCATGTTATTTGTTTTCAGGTGACAAACTGGAGCCTAACATCACGCTGCAATGTTGTTCAGCGTGTTTATGTCATTCACACTGCTGGGTGATGTTAATTATTGTACTATGGCCTGTGATTCACCTTGCAAAGCTCTCATCAAAGGAACGCTGGCTGCTTGTGTCTACCTCAGGAATGACAGATGGAAGCTCTGCAGCGTCTGCGTCTTGCTTTGGGTCTGGCACTGGTGTTGAACCACATGCTGGCTGAAACCTCCACGTTGGTGATGGGGCACCCACTGCTTCACACTGACTTGATGCGTCCAGATGTGCGCATGTGTCAGTTTCCACACCTGCTTGTTTACATACGTAGGCACTGAGGGTGGCCTTTGAGGCTGCAAAATTTCCCACATAATGTTTTGAAAAACTACAGAGCATCCATTTTCGCTATGTTGAACAAAGAATTGGCCATCAGATTAACAACACACTTTAACATTGTTGGTTGTATTTTGCTGTTTACACCACTGTTTTTCACTTATTTTGGTAACTGAAGTGTTTACACAGATGTACAGGCCTTGTGGTAGGAGTGCACTGTCCTTTGTGCCACTCAAAACAGCAAGAGCTCGTACCTGTACGATTTAAAAACTACCAAATTTCAACTTTGCTGTTGCTAAGGACCTCCGGGGCTCCGTGACGCAGAACGATGTTCTCAATGAAGAACTTGGCGACCTCGGCGGCAGCGCCCTTGGGCAAGGCCCTTGTTTCCGCATAGAGGGTGAGGTAGTCAGTCGCTACGACGATCCATTTATTGCCGGAAGTCGACGTCGGGAACTGCCCCAGTAAGTCCATACCGATTTGCTGGAAAGGCCGTCGAGGTGGTTCGATCGGTTGCACATGTCCGGCTGACCTAGTTGTCGGCCTCTTGCGTCGCTGACAGTCTCTGCATGTCTACGTAATGGGTGACGTCGTCAGTGAGGCGAGGCCAACAGTACTTCTCTTGTATTCTTGATAGTGTACGAGAAAAACCGAGGTGCCCGGTTGTCGGGTCGTCGTGTAAAGCTTCCAGAGCCTCTGGACGTAACGCTGAAGGCACCACGAGGAGGTGGTCGGCGCGGAGAGGCGAGAAGTTCTTCAGGACAACGTTGTTCCGCAGGAAAAAAGAACCCAGTCCTCGGCGGGATACTTTCGGCACGGCGGCGGTCTTGGCTTCCAGGTAGTCCATGAGGCTCTTGAGCTCTGGTCTGCTCGTTGGTGTTTCGCGAAGTCGTCGGTACTTATGGGTCCCAAGAAAGTCGTCGTCCTGGTCACCCTGGAGCGGCGGATCGTCGGGGGCGCGAGACAAGCAGTCGGCGTCGGAGTGCTTTCGTCCGCTCTTGTAGACGACGGTGATGTCAAATTCTTGCAGTCTGAGACCGCACCGTGCGAGGCGCCCTGATGGATCTTTCATGTTAGCTAGCGAACACAAGGCGTGGTGGTCACTCACGACTTTGAAAGGACTTCCGATGCACGACCACGGTTGCCGGAGGTCATCGTGGATGCTGGTTTCGTTGCAGCCCTTGTCTTCTTGTCCTTGTCTGGTAGCGGCTGGTATTCTGGCTGGAGTCCTTGTTGTCTGCGGCTAACTCAATGGACCGGGTTGGATTCGTCCTCTTGGCGGCTTGGGCTTGGCTCACGGCTGGACGGGGGCGTACGGTACATGGACCGAGAAGCACCTCCACCACATGTCACGTTGTTGTGATACACGCAGCACTTGAGATGAAGCACGCAGGACTCAAGCTGATGTCAGGTGAACTGTTAATTGGGCGAACTTGTGCCCAGCAAAACAAGGCCAATCACAATTCGCAGCAACAGCGGCGTGGACAGTCGTCGGTCGACGGAAAGACTGACAAACGGCGTAATGCGCCGGCTTTTATACCCGGCGTCATAACACGTTCTCGCATTATCTCTGGAATTCCAGATGTTACTGAAATGTGCGCGTCAAGCATGCAAAGTTTCAACAATGGCCGACACGGTTCTAGAAGTGGCATGCAAGATAAACGCGGCCTGCGTTGCGTGTAACAGAAAGTGATAAGAGCGCTCCCCGCAAACAATCAAATGGAGCGCGCGTGTCACTGGGAAGCGATAACGGCTTTCCACTTAAATCAAAACAACCACACATTTCAATATTAACATGAAACTAAGGGATGATCACGTATATTGGGAGTACGTCCCGCTTGCCCAAAAAGAGCTGTTGCCATACCTTTCTGCGTAGTCCAAGATGGTGAAGAGGGCAATCACACCTATGTTGTTAGGTTCGGCGTTGTCCAAGTCCGGCCCGCACGACATGGACGCAAGTTTTCTTAGACAAGTGAAGCGGTCGGTTTTGACGGACTACCCTTTGAAAGTAATTGTGTCTGTGAGTGAGGGCCTTCTTAGAAAGGCAAAACAATCACTGTTTGGAGAAGTGGTTGGGAAGGAAAAAAAATGCACGCATATCCACGGAGTGAATGGTGATGAGTGGGCGAAGCTCCGGAGTTCGTCGTAGATTGTGCCGTTCCGGATTAATTTAGTTAACGTACACGCTACGAATCCTTATGGTTCAACTACGCACAAATGAATCTCCCACCGGCACTTCCTTGCAAGTCAAGATCCAGTGCCTCTATATTGCCACGTGCCATGCCGTTCTTTGCAGCTGCCACCATCGAGCGACAGCTGTTGCGTCATTTAGATAGGTTAGCGCGTACTGCGATTAAATTCCGATGGGCCCATCGTATCAGACAGTGCAATATCTGATGATAGGTATGCGCATGTACTGTGTTGTTATCATCATCATCATCAGCCGATTTAGGTCCACTGCAGGACGAAGGCCTCTCCCATCGATTTCCACTCCACCCTCTCCTGAGCGAGTTGGTTCCACTTTACGCCCGCAAACTTTTTAATTTCATCGCTCCATCTAACCCTTTGCCTGCCTCTGTTGCGTTAAATAACTGGTTATCACAGCGCTTAAATAACTGGTGACGCATAAGCTATGGGTTATTCCTTGGTGGGGCGGCAGCCGTGCATGTGCACGCCGCTCTAGTTCAGTTACTTTTCTTTGTGTTGTTCAGTTACTTTTCTTTGGTGTTTCCTATGCGAGAGGCACAAGTCCGCCTCATTAACAATAAAGCGTGTCAGCCGCACCCTCGTCTCCTGTGGATTCAAGTGACGACGACGCCCGTGACATCTCGTGGAGGTGCTGGGCATGTCCTGTACCCCCTTCGTGCAGCCGTGACACCAGTCCTCACCAAGCAAAGGAAGACGACCAGAGAAGAAGCCGCCGACAGTTAGGACATCCCCCTGAGTACGGCCTGCTTCCAGAAAAAACACCGGCCACAAAAGAAGTCACGCCTGTCAAGATGAGTGAAGCCCAGTGGCCAACAGCCGTCGTATTGCAGCAACCCCGTGAACCCCCAAAATTCCGCGGAACGCCGTGCGACGACCCCGAGGACTGGCTGGAACAGTTCGAGCGTGTGGCGACCATCAACAAGTGGAACGACGAGGCGAAGCTGCAGTGGGTCTACTTTACCCTGGAAGAGTCTGCGCGTACCTGGTTCATCAACCAAGAATCCGTGCTTAGGACGTGGGAGGATTTCAAAGGCAGCCTTCTTCGGACGTTCTCAAGCGTTGCTCGCAAGGAACGGGCAGAGAGGCAGCTGAATTCACGCTTCCAGCTCCCCAACGAGAGTGTCGCTGTCTTCGTCGAAGAAATGAAGCATCTGTTTGGTAGGGCCGATCCAGAAATGCCAGAGGAAAAGAAGCTCGGTTTCCTTATAAGAGGAGTGAAAGAAGAACTTTTTGCTGGCTTAATGCGCAATCCACCGCAAACCGTCGCCCAATTTTTGACGGAAGCTGCCGCCATGGAAAACATTCTCGACGTACGGCGGAGACAGTACGGACGGCCTGCTATGACATGCGGTACGTCGCCGGCCGAGCTCAATGCCGTAACCGTCAGCAGCCTTCGGGACACCATAAAGGCTGTTGTGCAAGAGGAACTGCGGAAGCTGTTCCCGAGTTCTTGTCCTCAAGCCGCGACATTAAGCGATGTCGTCAGACAAGAAGTTCAGCAGGCACTGGGGACCGGACCATCAGTCCCACCAAACCAGGAACCTGAGTGGGCTCCACGAGGACCGCAATTATGTCGTACGCCGCGGCTGTGCGCAACCCGGTCCGCACCGCCCAATCGACGTACGCGCCACTGCCACGCCCACAACCAAACGGCTACCGGCCTCCCGTTGAAAGAGTTGTCCCTCGAAAGTCCGACGTGTGGAGGACTAACGACCACCGCCCGCTTTGTTTCCACTGCGGCGAACCTGGCCACTTATACCGCCACTGTTTTTACAGGAACCTCGGAATACGTGGATTTCCAATCGGCGCTTCACGTCCGCAACCAGGTCAAAGGCCAGCTGAGATTGAGGATTATTTACAGCGGCAAAATTCGCCAGCGGGCCGCTACAGGTCGCCATCGCCTTCGTCTCGCCGTTACCCTTCACCGCACCCTGCCAACATAGGCGCAGCACGGGGAAGGTCCCCTAGCCCTCACCTGGGAAGCTGAAGACGGCAACCAATGGAGGTGTGGTTGCTACACGGCGCATTCCTGAAGACCCTCCCCCGCCCGAAAGTCCCAGTGGAGTAACACTACCTGCAGCGTGTGAGAGAAACGAACAACATATCAGCACCAAGTTCCGTCCAAGCCGCGACAGCACACCACGACAGACCTGTAACGCCAAGGTAAAATCGACGGATCTGGCAGTGAAAATTGACAACCGGGACGTAATTGCGTTGGTTGATACCGGTGCTGACTTCTCCGTCATGAGCGCGGTGTTCGCCGATCAGCTGAAGAAGGTGCTGACTTCGTGGGAAGGCCCACAGATACGAACAGCAGGCGGTCATGTCATAACACCGAAGGGAAGGTGCACAGCTCGTGTGGATGTGGAAGGGCATACGTACACTACTGTTTTCGTCATCCTGGACCAGTGCTCTCGGAATATCATTCTCGGTGCGGACTTCCTTTCGGCGAACAAAGCAATCATAGATCTTCGAGCGCAAACAATCACTCTGTCACCAGATACGGGCATCACGCAAAATCCAAGCCCTGCATTATCTGCTGCACTAATGGTTCTCGATGAGCACGTCACATTGCCACCACGCTCGAGTGCTGTTCTCCCTGTGGGTGCTGACAGCTGCATCTGCGCCGAAGGGTTGGTCGAGGCCAACCAGAGTTTGCTGTTTGAAAAAGGTTTGGCTGTCGCCAGAGGAATCGTTCATATCATTGAAGGAACCGTCAATGTACTAATCACTAATTTCTGCTCAGAATATCGTCACCTTGCCAAAGGCACCACTGTCGCACTATTTGAGACCATCCCAGACATAGGCAGTGTATTCACGATCGACGACGCACTGCATCCTCGTACGCGTGACGTGTTCTTTGACGTGAATCCGGCATTGCCCCTGGAAAGACAGGAAAGGCTGCAGAAACTACTCTATAGATACCAGGATTGTTTCGCAACATCATCCAAGATCCGCCAGACAACGCTTGTGAAGCATCGCATCATAACTGATGAAAATGTACAACCAAGTCACCAGTCGCCGTACCGTGTGTCTGTGAAAGAACGTGAGGCAATCCGGCAACAGGTACAAGAAATGCTTCATAACGACATCATTGAGCCTTCCCAAAGCCCTTGGGCTTCCCCTGTTGTGATCGTGAAAAAACGGGACGGCACTCCAAGATTCTGCGTCGACTATCGCCGACTCAATAAGGTCACCAGAAAGGACGTTTATCCGCTCCCTCGAATCGATCTGCAATGCCCGATACTTTTCATCTGTGGATCTAAGGACTGGCTACTGGCAGGTGGAAGTTGACGAAAGGGATCGCGAAAAGACGGCGTTTATTACACCAGATGGTCTATACCAGTTTAAAGTCATGCCATTTGGACTCTGCACTGCCCCTACAACTTTCCAAAGGTTAATGGACACCGTATTGGCTGGCCTGAAATGGCAAACTTGTTTGGTATACCTGGACGACGTCATAGTCTTCGCTCCATCTTTCGAGGAACACCTCAGCTGGTTAAAAGTGGTACTTGGTGCAATTAAGGCTTCAGGACTTACGTTAAAGGGGTCCTGAACCACCCCTCGGGCTTGGTTTTGAAAACGGCTGGGTGTGTATTGAATGCCTCTCAGAAATTCACAGCCGAAAGAATTTTTCGAAACGGTTTGTTAGGAGCGAAGATATTGCGACCGGAAAACTTCCCTTTCCAGTCTGCGGAATAGAGGGTACAGAGCTCCTTAGGGCGGTGTCGAAGGCGGTGCCCCGCCGACCGCTTTACGTCACCAGATTTCAGCGACGTGTCAGTGGCTGACGAAAAGCGCGCGACTACCGGGGGCTGTTTCTTCGCAGCGCGCTTGTGGCCGCCTGCTCGCTTCGCGCCTGGGCTCGGTCGCTTGCCCTCGCGATCACCGCATTCTTCTTTTTCGATCCTGCAAAGCTTTGTTTTCGTTCATCAGATACGTTTAGGCTCGCAGGTGTGAGCGTTTACTTTGTCAGTGCGCTGCCTGTCGTCGATATTGCGCATAACGCGGCGTCAGGACAAACAGCGCAACTACCAACGCTGCTCCACCTCGTCCTGCATAACACCAATTTAGTTAATTGTTGATTAGGGATTGTAGACGGGATAATCATGCTGTCGGGCTCGAACGTATGACTACTATGACTCGAAAGGAAGACCTTGACAACTCGGACCCTTGCCGACAGGTTAATGTGGAATAAGGTGCGTTGACATGCGGTAAGATGGATGGATTAATTTAGTGTGTGAATACACTAGTTAAATTTTAACAGTGAAGCTGTTTAAGCTATTGGTGAAACTGGGAAATCTGCCGAAAACTCCGCTAAGCTATCTAATACAAGCGTAACGCTACCACGCTGTAGTAAAGACAGAGCTCCCTAGGACTAGTTAGGTAAGGCTAAGTCTCATTCAATGGAGCCTAATTAAGATTCCTAGGACTGGTTAGGTAAGGCTAAGTCTAATTCAAAGGAGCCTAATTAGGAATAATTAATTGAAGCCTAGTTCAGACAGGACTAATCCAACTAAGCCAAACAAAGCCAAACTGAACTAATTCAACCTGAATTGAGCTATGACAAGTAAGTCACAACTAATTAAGCGGATACTAATGATTTATAAATAATTAAACAATGATACTAATAAACCATGTCTAATTAAGGTACATCTAATTATGCGAAGCCTAATTTAGCTGATATGAACAAATCTAGTGTAAACAAGCTTCGAATTAGCCCGTGTTTAATTAAATAGTACTAATTAAATCACGCATAGCTAGGTTATTACTAGTTAAGTCAAACCTAAGCTAGCACTTATTAATCGAAGGTAAATTATGCTAATACTTCAAGGTCAAGCCTCATTAAGTTGAGACTAAACATTTCAGGACTAATTAGGCTAACACTGATTAAATCAGGCCTATTTCAGGTAGTATTCATCAGGCGATACCTAATTAAGATAATATGTGAACGAACAGCGTAACTAGGCCTGTACTAATTAGGCCATGTATATTTAAGATATGACTAATTAGCCCAAGCATAATTATATCATGACTAATGAAAACCAGTGTATTAAACAATGTATCATTAGGTATAAGTTAATTAGACCGAGTCTAATTAGTGTAACGCTAATTAGGTCTGACTAATCAAGTTAAGACTAAGTCAGGTCTCCATAAGCTCAGATTAAGTTACGCCAAATTAAGCCAAACATTACAGACGTAATGATTTCATTCGAAACCAATTTACCTTAGTCAACCCTAATTTGCTGGAATCCTTAATCCACCCTAATCTAAGTCTAGCGTAATCCGCTCTATCATATGGCATAGTCCACCTTAATGCCGCTTAGTCTGTCTTAATCCACCCTAATGCGCCTTAATGAGCTCTAATCCACGCAAGTACACCCTAATCAGACCTAGTCCTACCTTATAGAAGAAATATTTTGGGTTCGACTCCAGCCATGTTATTGAGTACGAATACTAGAAGGTGGCGTATTGGAGTACCATAGGGAATAAACCCATCTACAATCACTGATGAATTAAAGTTTGGGATTAATTTGTGATTTATTACAGGCTGCAGGCATGCATTAGTTGGCTTCTTGGAAAACTATATTTATGGTGACTTTTGCGCCGCACCGTTCGCGTCCACGCCGAGGTAGTTTACGGACGCCTTCCAATGGCATCTATGAGGCTTGCTCATTAACAAATATATTTTTACATATTTCCAGCAACTATTTTGCCTATATAGGTGCTCACAACGCAAGGAAAAGCAAGTGCACGGCAAGCACGGCACGCACGCGCTTACGGTTTTAAAAAAGGCGCGCTGCGAAGGGCCCGCACACAGCCGAGGCGGGCGTGTCTGCCATCGGCCAATAGCAGCGACGCCCCTTGCAAATGCTCTATGACGAAATAGAGCATATTCAAGGAGCGTGAGGAGAAGCCGCTTTTTGAGTTGAGGGCTCCTGAAGAAGTGGAAGCTTTGTGCTCCGCTTGTGAACGCTACGCTTCGCGCATGACTACATCATTTGGCTGAGATGTTCGTTACAGCGTAGGCAAGCCGTAGAATATGTTTTTTCACCAAGCCCGGAAGGTGGTTCAGGACCCCTTTAAAGCCCGAAAAATGCCGTTTTGCGTACGAGCAGCTGAAGTTCCTTGGTCACGTTGTCAGTTCTGCCGGCGTTCTACCAGACCCAGAGAAAACAGCTGCAGTTCGAGACTTCCCGCAGCCCCGCGAAAAGAAGAGCCTCCGAAGCTTCCTCGGACTTTGCGCATACTATAGGCGCTTCGTCAAGGACTTCTCGCGGGTCTCCGAGCCCCTGACGCGCCTTACAAAAGAAGACAGCTCGTTTGTGTGGGAAGCACCCCAAGAAGAAGCGTTTCGGGAGCTCAAGCAACGTCTTCAGACACGCCCTATTTGGGCCACTTTGACGACAACGCGCCAACAGAAATTCATACCGACGCCAGCAGTGTCGGCCTCGGTGTCGTTCTTGTTCAAAGGCGGGACGGACGAGAACACGTCATCGCCTACGCCAGTCGATCCTTGTCTAAGGCAAAGTCCAACTATTCTACCACCGAGAAGGAATGTCTGGCAATTGTGTGGGCAACTTCCAAATTCCGCCCATATTTGTACGGCAGATCTTTCACCGTCGTTACCGACCACCATGCTTTATGCTGGCTTGCGAATCTAAAGGATCCATCCGGACGTCTCGCAAGATGGAGCTTGCGGCTCCAGGAGTTCGACATATCGGTAGTGCACAAGAATGGAAGAAAGCATTCCGACGCAGGACTGTTTGTCTCGAGCCCCGGTTGAGCAACCACCGCCGTGTTCAAACGACGACGCCAGTTTCCTGGGCGTGATCACCGCTTCCGACTTCGCTGCACAACAACGGGCTGACCCTGAACTGAACTGTCTCGTTGAACATCTTCTAGGAAAACGTACGGAGGTACCCCGAACTTTCAGGCGTGCCCTTCACACATTCTGCTTAAAAGACGGGGTCCTTGTAAAAAAGAACTTTGACTCTAGGAAGAGCACCTACCTTCTCGTCGTGCCGTCGTCACTGCGTCAGGAAATCTTGCAGGCATCACATGACGAACCAACCTCCGGGCATCTTGGATGTACACGAACGCTTGCGCGGATCCGTGAGCGCTACTACTGGCCGCGCCTTCTAGAAGAAGTCAAGCACTACGTGCGGACGTGCCGAGAGTGTCAACGCCGCAAGAGGCCGCCAACAAAACCTGCCGGACTGCTCCAGCCACTTCGACCCTCAACAAGGCCCTTCGAACAAATCGGAATGGACTTTCTGGGACCGTTCCCGACGTCTACCGCAGGAAACAAGTGGATCATTGTGGCGACAGATTACCTGACTGGCTACGCAGAAACCAGCGCCCTTGCTCGAGCCACTGCTGAAGAGGCCGCCAGATTCTTCGTTCACCAAATTGTCCTTCGGCACGGTGCACCTCAGGTCGTTATCACTGACAGAGGGACAGCCTTCTGCTGCGAGCTAATGCAAGCCGTTTTGCAGCGCAGCCACACCACCCATCGCCGAACTACCGCATACCATCCGCAAACTAACGGCCTCACAGAACGGCTCAACAAGACCCTGGCGGACATGATGTTGATGTAGGTTGATGTTGAACACAAAACATGGGATGAAGTGCTCCCATATGTCACCTTCGCATATAATACGGCCGTCCAGGAGACAACCGGGCTAACACCATTCGCTCTTGTTTACGGACGGGAAGCGACAACAACTCTGGACGCAATGTTGCCGCATGTAAACGAAGGCGACCCGAACCCGGAGGTAGCAATATTTCAGCAGCGCGCTGAAGAGGCCCGGCAGCTGGCTCGACTGCGAACGGCAAGAAAGCAAGCGACGGATGCCCGGCACTACAACCTTCGACACCGCCATCAGGAATACACACCCGGTGAGCAAGTTTGGCTATGGGCACCAGTTCGCCGACGAGGCCTCAGCGAAAAGCTTCTGCGGCGTTATTTCGGACCCTACAAAATTGTTCGTCGCGTGGGGCCGCTGAACTATGAAATCATCCCCGATTGTGTGACGGACTCCCAGCGTCGACGTGTGCGATCTGAAATTGTTCACGTCGTGCGTTTGAAACCCTATTATGCGCGCTAGCAGACACTATGTGCCCTTGTTCTTCTATCTTTGATGTGAAAACTTTCGTGCCTTATGACTTCAGTGCTTGTTTTCAACATCGAGGCGATGTTTTTGAAGGGGGGAGCAATGCCACGTGCCATGCCGTTCTTTGCAGCTGCCACCATCGAGCGACAGCTGTTGCGTCATTTAGATAGGTTAGCGCGTACTGCGATTAAATTCCGATGGGCCCATCGTATCAGACAGTGCAATATCTGATGATAGGTATGCGCATGTACTGTGTTGTTATCACAGCGCTTAAATAGCTGGTAACGCATAAGCTATGGGTTATTCCTTGGTGGGGCGGCAGCCGTGCATGTGCACGCCGCTCTAGTTCAGTTACTTTTCTTTGTGTTGTTCAGTTACTTTTCTTTGGTGTTTCCTATACGAGAGGCACAAGTCCAGCCTCATTAACAATAAAGCGTGTCTGCCGCACCCTCGTCTCCTGTGGATTCAAGTGACGACGACGCCCGTGACAATATATTGTCACGGTGCAAGAATACTAAAGACGACGACGATCTCGAGAGGAACAAAGGTTGCGTAGCAGTGGGGCGCAGGCTGACGGTCCGCCATTGGGGCTGCACCGGCTAATCTCCCTGTTCTAAAATATACTACCATCAGAAGCGTATCCCTGTGCCCGTTTCATTTTGGTGAGAGGTGCGGGGTATCGCACAAGACGGAACTCCGCAGCGGACTTGTGATCAACCGCTCTACAATGCCCACCGACGGCCAGGCCTCTGGATCAAACACGGCGCCAGTATCGGCGTCGTCAGCATCCTCGACGCCGCAACATTCAGTCGTCCTTACTCATCCTCGTGACCCTGGAACTTTTTCCAGCAAGTCCAACGAGAACGTGGATCAGTGGCTTGGCTTGTACGAACGAGTTGCAGCGCACAACCGATGGGACCCCACGATGATGCCTGCAAACCTTCTCTTCTACCTCCAGGGATCAGCAGGCATCTGGCTTGACACGCACGAAGAAGAGTTGACCAGCTGGGACTTATGTAAGCAGAAATTGCGCGATCTCTTTGGCCCACCCGCCGGTAGCAAGTCCGTTGCCATGAAAGACCTGTCTTGTCGGGCCCAAACATCCACAGAGTCGTACGTCGCTTACATCCTTGATGTTCTAGCTCTTTGCCGCCTCGTCGACTCCACCATGACCGAGATTGACAAAGTAGGCCATATCCTTAAGGGCATCGCCGATGACACGTTCAACTTGCTTGTCTTTAGGGGCTGCTCGACGGTGGACGAAATTATTAGTGAGTGCCGTCGTTTTGAAGACGCCAAGAGCCGTCGCATTACCCAACAATACACGCGGCTTCCAAACACCACTGCTACGTCTTCGTGCGAAGACGCTCATCAGTCCCTCCAGCCGCGCACTGCGGATAGCGTTGTGCGAATTGTACGGCGGGAAATCGAGGCTGCGGCACCACCGCTCGTGCGCCCGTCAGAGAATGCAGAAGAGACGGTGTCGCTAATCAAGGCAGTTGTCCGCGAGGAACTTGCGAACGCAGGCATTCAACCGGTGTGCTCTATTACCCGGCCCCCAGTCACACCTGCTGCTTCACTTCGTCGGCCATCACCGATGTTTCGACGTTACCGAGACCCGGCCCAGTGGAGAACACATGACGACAGGCCCATATGCTTCCATTGTAGCGGCGTGGGTCACATTTCCCGCTACTGCCCTTACCGCCAGTCCACTTTTACGCGATCTCCGTTTTTCTACCGCCGAAATGACAACCGACGTCCGCCGTTTAGTGCCGCTCCGAATGATCCGACGTACTGCGACCGTGGCCAGGCCTATGACTACTCATACCGTGGCCCTCCTGCATCATTCAGACGCTCGAGCCGTTCACCGTCGCCACACGATCGTCGGTCCCGCTCGCCTCTGCCCCGCCGTCCTTCTTCGCCGCATCCTTCCGCACGATTATCCCAGGAAAACTGACAAATGCAGCTCCCGGAGGTGACGCTGCATTGGACCCCGAACCTGCAAATCCTCTGATTACTTTGCCGACCGACCAGAACCTAATTGCCGTGGAAGTTGATGCCGTACCAGTAACTGCCCTGATCGACACCGGTGCACACATTTCAGTCATGAGCGCTGATCTTCGGATACGGCTGAACAAAGTTCTCACACCTGCCGAGTCCGCCATTGTAAAAGTAGCTGACGGAGGAACACCCGCCGTGCTGGGAATGTGTGCTGCTCGTGTAAGCGTCGAAGATCGTCACACATCCGTTTTGTTCCACGTCCTTGACCACTGCCCTCATGACGTGATCCTCGGCCTTGATTTTTCATCGGCTCACTCAGCTGTCATTGACTGCTCAGCTGGTGTAGTCCAGCTTGATTTGCCTGATGCTCCCGAACTTCCCGACACAGCGCAGGTCCATCTCTGTTCCGCTGACTTTGTTCGGCTACCGCCGCAAGCACTGACGTGTATCAGTGTTGTGCCCAATTTCTGTGTGCCGGATGGCGACTATGTGGTCACTCCAGACGTCAGCGCCTTACTATCGCATGGCGTGTCTTTCCCTAACACGGTAGTGACCATATCAGATCACAAAGCTTGTCTGCCGCTACTGAATTTTGCATTCTGCCCTCAGGTACTACCTAAGGGCATATCCCTCGCCACTCTATCACCGCCACACGAATACCAGCTTTTGTCCCTCTCGCCGCATCAGTCTTCGACCAGCTCTTCGGCCACCTGCAATTCGTCTGCGGCCACACCACCTCGATCGCACAACGACATCACGAAAATGATAGCCCAAGACCTTTCACCCTCACAAGCCAACGAACTCCGCGATCTGTTGAACCTGTATTCCGATATTTTCGACATAGGCGGTCGACCTTTTGGACAAACCTCGCTAGTGCAACATCGCATTCATACCGGCGATGCACCGCCCATTCACAGGCGGCCTTATCGCGTGTCACACGCCGAGCGCCGAGTCGTCCAGCAAGAGGTTGATAAGATGCTCAGCAAAGGCATTATTGAACCATCATCCAGTCCGTGGGCTTCTCCTGTCGTTTTGGTAAAGAAGAAAGACAAGACCTGGAGATTCTGTGTAGACTATCGACATCTGAACAAGATTACAAAAAAAGATGTATATCCTCTGCCGCGCATCGACGACGCGTTGGATTGCCTGCACGGTGCGACGTGTTTTTCATCAATAGATCTCCGCTCCGGTTACTGGCAGATCTCCGTCGACGACATGGACCGCGAGAAGACCGCCTTTGTTACGCCAGATGGCCTTTACCAGTTCCGGGTCATGCCTTTCGGCTTGTGCAACGCTGCCGCCACCTTCGAGCGCATGATGGATACGATCTTGCGCAGCTTTAAATGGTCCATCTGCCTGTGTTACTTAGACGACGTTATCGTGTTTTCCCCAACCTTCGAAACACATCTTGAACGTCTTTCGTGTATTCTTTCAGTGTTCCGTGCTGCAGGCCTACAGTTAAATTCTTCAAAGTGCCACTTTGGTCGCCGCCAAATTACAATCCTCGGGCATCTAGTCGATTCGTCTGGCGTCCGCCCGGACCCCGCAAAAGTTCGAGCTGTCCTCGATTTTCCTGTCCCAACATGTGCTAAAGACGCCCGCAGTTTTGTTGGCTTATGTTCGTACTTCCGTCGATTCGTAAGGAACTTTGCGAACATTGCTCGACCTTTGACCGACCTTCTCAAGAAAGACGTACCCTTCTCATGGGACCCTGATCAAGCTGCTGCTTTCACAAGCCTTATCACACTGCTCACCACACCGCCGATTCTTGCTCACTTTGACCCATCTGCCCCGACAGAAGTCCGTACAGATGCTAGCGGCTATGGAATTGGCGCTGTTTTAGCCCAGAGTCAACGGGGGCACGACAGAGTTATTGCGTACGCCAGTCGGTTGCTTTCCGACGCTGAACGGAATTACTCAATCACGGAGCGCGAATGCCTCGCACTTGTATGGGCGGTGGGGAAATTCCGCCCATACTTGTACGGCCGCCCCTTCACTGTTACGACGGACCATCACGCCCTTTGTTGGCTCTCGACACTCAAAGATCCCACAGGACGTCTAGGGCGCTGGGCCCTACGTCTTCAAGACTACACCTACACAGTGGTGTACAAGTCCGGCCGACTACACCAGGATGCCGATTGCTTGTCTCGACACCCTGTCGACGGCCCAGGCTCCGATGATGCGCCTGCTGGAATCTTCACGCTATCCGCCTTCCACAACATCGCCCTAGAACAAGAACGTGACGCAACCTTACTCGACCTCCTCACCCGCCTCAGCGCAGATCCGCCTGACCCTTCCCTTCGAATGTACCTCATTCTGGATTGCATCTTATACCGCCGCAATATGCGACCTGAAGGGAACGAGCTGCTCTTAGTCGTTCCCACGCATTTGCGGGCAACTGTACTCGCACAGCTCCATGACGTACCCACCGCTGGTCATCTTGGTGTTTCCAGAACATACGATCGTGTCCGGCGACGATTTTTCTGGCCAGGACTCTACCGTTCTGTGCGACGTTATGTTGCGGCTTGCGAACCTTGCCAACGTCGCAAAAAGCCCGCTTTCTCTCCAGCTGGATTACTCCAGCCAATGGACATACCCACCGAACCATTTTATCGTGTCGGCCTTGACCTGTTGGGCCCTTTCCCTACATCCAGAAATGGAAATAAGTGGGTCGCCGTCGCAACGGATTATGCTACCCGCTACGCTATAACACGAGCCATGCAGACCAGTTGCGCTATTGACGTTGCCGACTTTCTGCTGCAGAATGTCATCTTACACCATGGAGCTCCTCGCCAGCTCCTCACGGACAGGGGCCGTTACTTCCTATCCCGAGTTATTGAAGACCTACTTCGATCTTGTGCAACCAAACAAGCTAACGACCGCATACCATCCTCAAACAAACGGGCTCACAGAACGTCTGAACCGCACACTTACTGATATGTTAGCGATGTATGTCTCCTCCGATCATCGTGACTGGGACGCAGCCCTTCCTTTTGTGACGTTCGCTTACAACTCGTCACGCCACGACACCGCTCTCTACTCTCCGTTCTATCTGCTCTATGGCCGTGAACCGACCTTGCCTTTCGACACAATCCTGCCCAATGACCTGAAGTCCCCTTCTGAATATGCTCGCGACGCCATTTCTGCAGCGGCCCAAGCACGTCACATTGCTCATGACCGTCTTTCTGAGTCCCAGTTACGACAGAAATCTCTATATGACAGCCGCCATCGTGATGTCCAGTTCTCCGTGGATGACCTCGTCCTCCTGTGGACTCCTTCAAGGCACGTCGGCCTCTCGGAAAAGCTGCTCTCCCGCTACTCCGGCCCCTATCGCGTTGTCCGACAACTCAGTGATGTGACGTATGAAATACTTCCTGCCGATGCATCCTCGTCATCCGTGTCATCTGATGTCGTCCACGTCAGTCGTCTCAAGCCATACCACGTGGCCGCAGTCCAGCTGGCGCCGGGTCGGCGCTTTTGCCGCCGGGGGTGATGTCACGGTGCAAGAATACTAAAGACGACGACGATCTCGAGAGGAACAAAGGTTGCGTAACAGTGGGGCGCAGGCTGACGGTCCGCCATTGGGGCTGCACCGGCTAATCTCCCTGTTCTAAAATATACTACCATCAGAAGCGTATACCTGTGCCCGTTTCAATATATATATATAGCGAAACTCCCTATGATCTACGCTTTGATCGTTTTCGATTGCCTTTATTCAGAACAACCTACGGTAAGCAAACATTATCACATCAAATACCTTATCTAATCCACAAAAATAGCTATGTCCGTGACCTTTTGGAAGAACGTAATACTAAAAACAGTGTGAAGAAAAAAGTTAAGATGTACTTCCTTACTTGTGAGGAGCCATAATTGAATTATTTATTATAGATATTTCTTTTGTGTCGTTCGTACTTTGTATATTTGATGAAAGTTGCTTATTTCTTTCTTTTCAAATGTATTTCTTTATGGTACTTAGTAATTCTGTCAGAAATTTCTCATGGTTTCAGTTTTATATATATATATATATATATATATATATATATATATATATATTATATATATATGTATATTTTATCTTTCTACTGCAAATTGGTGATGACTGTAATGCGTTATTTTAAAGCTTATGTTTCGACATCTGTTATACTTTCTGAATTTGAATTATGTGTCCCCTCATTCAAAAGAAGAATGAAATTTGTATCTTTGTTGCACTTCACCTGAGCAAATGTATGGGTGGAGGGACCTTAGTCAGGCAGAGGTAATCTGCGTTTAGTCCCTTCAACCTAGGCAATCTCTGTTTTTGTCTGAATAAACAGTGAATTGAATTGAATTGGCCGGTAAGCGGTTCTCCAGCACGAGCAGGCGGTATTTTCTAATCAAGAAACTCGCTAGAAGGCGCTGCCTGCGTCAACGTTTTCTCTGGCGGGTGAGGGCGTGCTCTCATTCTTTGCGAGCTGGTAGAGCGTTCATCGAAGAGCGTTTTCATCGTCAACGCGCGCCTTTCGCTCTCTCTCTCTCTTTCTCTCACAAGACAGCAGATCGAAGAGTGAGAGAGCTCGCGCGCCGGGAAGCACGCGCCGAGGGCGAGCGCGAGCGCGAACTAGACGAGGTGGCTACGACGGACAATGGCAGATAAGCCTACGCGTTAAGGAGCTTCGCCCCTAAAAGGAGCGGTTGAACACGCCTTAACAGGTGCGCCGGCGCGCGCTTTGCACCACGACATTCCGAAAGGCGCCCGCACAAACCATTCCTTTAAAAAAAAAATCCACGCATATCCACGGAGTGAATGATGATGAGTGGGGGACGCTCCGGAGGTTCATCGTAGATCGTGCCGAGTTCCGGATTAATTTAGTTATCGCGCCCGCTACGAATCCTTATGGTTCAACTACGCACAAGTGAAATCTCCCACCGGCACTTCATTGCAAGTCAAGATCCAGTGCCTATATATATATATATATATATATATATATATATATATATATATATATATATATATATATATACGGGTGGTCGGTATTTTTCAATCAAGAAACTCGCTAGAAGACGCTGCCTGCGTTTACGTTGTCTCTCGCGGGTGAGGGCGCGTTCTCCTTCGTTGCGAGCTAGTAGAGCGTTCATCGAAGAAAGACTGCTTCCATGGTCAATGCGCGCCTTCCACTCTCTCTCTCACAAGACAGCAGATGGAAGAGTGAGAGAGCTCGCGCGCCGGGGGGCACGCGCCGAGGGCGAGCGCGAGCGTGTCTACGACGCGACAACGAAACAGCCAGCGGCGCAGCGCCATCTATTGATCAATTCACTTACTAGCTAAGCAGAACCGCAGCGCCATCTCATGATCATTGTGAGATCATTCAAGAGCGAGCGCATTTTATAGCTCTCACCCCTAGCGGTCTCCCATCGCACTGCATCGAAGCATCTCGAAAGATCGCCTCCATCCAATGAGAGGCGTGCCCATGCGCGCCATCTAGTGATCGCTCATCACACTATGCGCTCCCATACATCTGAATGGAGCGAGCGCCGCAGCGCCATCTCGTATTTTAATTCGTCAACTATGCTGTGCTAGCGCCATCTACTGATATCCATCACACTAGCCTTTACGACGTAGCTCTATGGAGCGAGCGCCACCAACGCCATCAGTGATCACTTCACGAACTAGATGAGGTGGCTGCGATGGACAACTACGGCAGACGAGCCTACGCCTTAAGGAGCTTCGCCCCTAAAAAGTATCACCACCAAAGTGGTGGTCAAACCGTACGTATACAGAATCGCCCACCATTTGAAAAAGTTGGCGAACCGTTACGGTGTACGTGTGGTATTTGCTGCGCCGAAGAAGTTCGGACAACTTTGTTCACGTGTTCAGGTTGCCAGGAGAAGCATGGCATTGAATATGCTAAGTGTGCTACTTTCTGTAGTTTACGTGGTAACAATGGCGTGCCGTGTACCTTACATAGGGCGGACAGGTCGTCGCTTCAGTGACCGGGCAATGGAACAATCTCGTACAGTTAGGAGCTGGGGATCTAATATGGCAGAGCATTGTGCAAGTTGGGGTGATTGCGAGCCAAGCTCGCAATCACTCCAATTCGCAATTTGCTAGCCAAGCTCGCAAATTCGAGGTTTTCATTGTAAGAAGGGCAAAGAGTGCATTAGTGAAACATCTCTTATTTTTGGAAAGGAGAGATGAAATTTCTAGGTGGGCGTGTGTAATGGTATGTGATGTCGGATGACGTAGTCGGTGTGTTAATTGATAGACAGAGCATGCGCATAGTACGTATATATTTGCCGCCGTAGTCACAAATGAGGATAGATGTAAGTGAGCGCTTGTCCAGTCTCCTCTTATCACTGTTAGTGTAGTTCCTGCGCCTACATTACCCTGATAAATAAAAACTGTAATGATTACACTGGAGTTCGTGTGCGAGGCGACAAGTGCTATTGCTACCTCCTCAGCCCGCGCTGAGTTGACAGCCCGATGGGAGAACCCGTGAACGCGTTGGTCCTGGTGAACTAGAGCGGCCGGGTAGATAGGCGACGGCCCTGCCACATGAAGACCCTGCTTGGATCCATAACGAGAGCCCGAGAGCGCGCCCCTCGTCAGACTTCGTGTGCCTTCGAGTGCATGTTGCGAAGAAGTGAAGAAACCCAGAGCTTGTGGCGCCACAGGTCTGGAAGTCTGCTTGCTTTCTCGGGAATGCAGTCGTGTTTTATGCACAACCAGTCTGCTGCGACTGGGCTGCTGAATGAGCCGTCCAGCGGGTAGCATGTCTCGGAGCGGTGAAGACGACTAGCAGACACTTGGGCTTCGGGAGTAGACAGCCGAGGCAGAGATAGAGAAAACTTAACAGAGGGTTATTTACATTGCTTGAAGATGGTGGGAACGCACCAACAGTGAGCTCGGCGGCTCGTTTTATATTGGTCGACGTCCAGAGATCCATAGTTAGGGATCACGGCTTAATTAGACAGGTCCAATCACTGCTGAAGGAGTTGTCCCTCCAACGCCACGGTGATAGCCTCCAAGTCGGCGTCGACATCACCCCCTCTCTCCAGTTGTCCTACCCGAACGACAACTGGGGGTCTAACTCCTGGCTGCTGACACGTCGTCGATGACGAGTTCAATTATCGCACACCTGTGGGTGACTGGTCACAAACGCGCGTCTGAAAACATATCCCCGGCTACTGACCTTCTTATTGTGCTCACTCAAAGGGTTCGCACACACAAAGCACATGGCAACGTGTAGAAGAGGAACCCGTGTCCCTTGGCGGCGCCACACCGTCGCAGGCACACCTGCCGGAGGGGACGAAGGCTTCCTTACTTGGCGACGGCACGGGTGCGTGATGAATACTTTCGCCACAGGCAGGAATCCAGCCCTGTACCATAAGCCAGAAAGGCCGTTTTCGGCAGCTTGGCACCATTACCCGCAGCAGCTTTGTAACAAGTCTAACAGGCGGCTCCCGGATACCGCTTGGGAAAGTCGTCTGCTAGCCACTTTGCTATAACGTGCGCGCGTACGCCCCGCATATCCTCCAATGGGTTCGTTCCGTTACCCGGTGCAGTGTTGAATGCTTCCATGTATTCTTATCGAAGGATAAATGTATTAGTTATGGTATTATTTGGCTTTGGCGTTGCAGTCCATGCTCTTTCCTAAAATCACTGAGCGCCTGTGCCCTGAGTGTGCTATATCAAGGTCGCACCTCCGGTTTGGCACAGTTATTGCAGTTCGGCTGCTGCTGTATATTTCAAGTATACGGCAGTATACACTCAGCATACTTCTGAATAAATTAAGCGGGAAACATGAACGTGTAAATAAATGCAGTGCTGCAGCGATATCGTCTCGCGATATGTGGTTGTGACATGACAGGAAACAGCAGAAGTCTTTCGCCTGAAGAACATATCTTTTTTTATGTGTATTAAAGAAGAACCTTTTCTTCTCACGGTGACCGTGACAAAAAGATAGTTCATAACACGAAAATGTTCAGAAAAGGCAACAAAGAAAAGGTGCAAGTAATCATGCGAAGAAAGCTGATGCGTTGGGGTATTAAAACATTTGCTTAATAGGGGCGTTTCGTGATAGCACTCAAGCGGCGTATACAGCCACGTAGCCTGGCAACCTGAGCCAGTTAACTGCCTTGCGTTTCATGGAACATGATATGAAAGCGTATATGTCGTGTTCCCGGGGCACCGGGTACGAAGACGCCGACAGTACTTGAACATGCTTTATTACATGCCAGCAACGTAACAGTAACCAAGAGTGCCGAAGGAAAAGTGCCCCGCCCCAGCTGTGCGCCAAGCGCTTTTATTCACATCGTGGGCGAGGGCGTTGCGATAAAGGCCGCGTGACAGAGTATCGCACAAGCACACGTGTTCAGGTATGCTACATCCCCCCACACTTATTTGGATCCCCAAGCATGGTCCAAAAAGTTTACCGCAGAAAGCCATCAGGTGCGCGACCCTGTCTCTGCGGGTAGCGACATTCGCTAGGAGCGTTGGAAGTGTCCCCCGGTTCACTTGGTGCGGTGGGCGAGCTCTTGACATCATTTGACGAGTCGCAGGCAGGGACATGGGCTGGGACTTCTTGCTGTCTTGCACTGAAGGGCAGATCGAATTCCGTGGCGATGTCGGTGTCATCTTTGTGGATATGATTATGGTGACGCACCCACTGGAACAGACCACGCGGGGTCACTACATTTGACCGGTATGAGACTGGTCCCGTACGGGCAAGAACTGTTGCACACAGCCACTTTGGTCCCGATCGGAAATTGCGCACACGAACGGCATCACCAAGAGCGGATACACTATCGCGATACGGGTGGTGCCTTGTCTGGTCAAATTGGCGCTGGCGCACTCTGATTGCGACCTCTGGTCGTATCAGGTCTAGTATGGTCCGCAGGCGTCTCCCCAGGAGCAAAGTGGAAGGGGCCTCCCCCGTCGCAGCATGAGGCGTATTACGGCACGCCCGAAGAAATTCAGCTAACTCCTCCCTCGCTGTCCTCGGACTGGTCTTTCGGAGCGCCAACTTCAAAGTCTGAACAAAACGCTCACCCAATCCGTTGCTGCTTGGGTGGTACGGTGCGGTCCTTACGTGCCGTATGCCCCTTTGCTTTAGGTAGGCTTGAAATTCTGCAGAAATGAATTGGCTTCCATAGTCGGAAATCGGATTGGAAATCCAAATCGGATTTCCAAGTCGGATCCGAATCCGATTTCCAATCCGATCCAAGTCGGATTGGAAATCCAAATCTGCAGAAAAGTTCATCAGTGCAAGCAATGGTTGCCTCTGAGGTAGTCGTGGTCATAGGACATACTTCAGGCCACTTGGAATGGGCGTCGACAATGAATAAGTAGGATATGCCTTTTATTGGACCTGCAAAGTCCACGTGTAGGCGTTGCCACGGGTGGACGGGTGCGTCAGCCAGGACCAAGGATGGAGCGGCGCTTTCACTGGAAAACTGCGTGTCTCTTGCAAGCTTCTTGCAAACTCTTTCGTGCGCACCTCTCCCGGATGTCCCTCATGTAATTCATCTAGGACGACAAATTTACGAAATTTTCGAGGTACCACACCACACACATTCCCAGCATGACACAACCCTGATATAAGGAAAGCTCTAGTTTCCTGCAGAAAAATGGTTGCAGGTTCGCATATACGCTAGAAGGCCAGCCGGACAAGATGTACTGCATTACTTGACGGAAAACTGGGTCCCGTGCCGTTTCTTCTGCGATCTGCTTACTGCAGACTGGCATGTTGTCCAAATGCAAATGCCAGAAATTTTCTTTTGCGCCGTCTGTTCCCTGTTGCTGGATTGGAAGGCGCGATAAGGAATCAGCGTCCACGTTCTGTGCTGAAGGGCGATAGTGCAACGAAAAAGAATATGCAGAAAGCGCGACTGCCCAGCGTTGCAGTCGGGCAGCGGCGATGGCTGGATGCCTGTTTTGGGGGCAAAGATCGTCTCAAGTGGCGTGTGATCTGTGAGCAACACAAACTTCCGTCCGTAAACGTAGTAATGAAACTTCTTGACTACAAAAACAAGCGCTAATGCTTCCTTTTCCAATTGGCTGTAACCTTGTTCAGCCTTTGTTAACGTTCGTGAAGCATAGGCCATTGGATGAACTTGGCCACGACAAATGTGCGACAAAACTGCACCTATTCCTTAGGAAGAAGCATCCCATGACAACTGCAATGGCAAGCTGCGCTAATAGTGAATCATAATAGGCTTTCACGAAAGCAGTTTTTTAGATGCGGAGCATCTATTGCTCGCGGGTATGTCACGCGTCCGGCTTCCGCTCCCACACTACGCATGCGCGACTCTCCTCTCCCTTCCCTCTCTCCAACAGCTGCTGCAATAAATAAAGCGGGCAGAGAGCGCTCGCGCACTTCGCTTCAGTAGTATCTGCTCTTTCTGCGATGAAAGAAGTTGGTGGCGTTGTGTGATGGAAGCAACAGTTCCGTCAGCGAGTGGTTTGACGCAAGTACGCATCAGCATCAACCCACACTCTGACAACGGTCACGTGATGCGTGGTAACGAACCAAGTTAACAACGTAATAACACGCAAGGTTCACCGCAAAGTAACACCGAAAACACTGCAAACCTGTGAACACCGCCGTTAAATGCACCGTTGAAACTCCCAGCGATGCTCCGCATCACCCCAAGGTCCCCTTCGGGGAGATGGTGTAATTTCTTTGTACTTGCGCAAACGCACATTTACACGCGGCGTTCCATTGCCAAGGTTCGTCTTTACTCAAGAGCTTGTTCAGAGGAAAGAGTATGGATGAGAGATTCGGAATAAACTTCCCATAGTAATTTATGAGCCCTAGCACTGAATGCAGCTGCTCTTTTTGTCTGTTGGAGCTGGTGCATTTGCAGTTGCGACCAACTTTTCATCCGTCGGGCGAACACAGTCTTTTGTGATGACGTAACCCAGGTACTGCAGTTCACTGTGAAAGAAATCGCATTTTGAAGGTTTTACGCGAAATCCGCGTTCTTATAGCCGCTTCAGCACAGCTTCAAGGTTGATAAAGTGTTCTGCTTCGGTGCGGCCCCTGATCAGTATGTCATCGAGATAACAAGTTACGCCGTTTAGTCCTTTCAGCCGTTATCCATAATACGCTGAAATATTGCGGGAGCACATGAAATGGCAAACGGTAGGCGGTTGACCAAAAACAGGCCCTTATGCGTGTTCAGCGTGAGGTATTGTTTGGATTCGTCGTCCATTTCCACCTGCTGATATGTTCTGCTTAGGTCAATCTTCGAAAAATGTTGTCCGCCTGCCAGCGAGGCAAATAGCTAGTCCGCTTTCGGTAACGGATACCTTTCGATGTCCAGTATCGAGTTTAGCGTGACTTTATAATCACTGCACGGTCTGAATGAACCATCGCGTTTGACAACTGGCGCGACAGGCGTTGCATACGGGCTGGCGGTCACAGGCGTAATTATCCCTACCTCTTGTAGCTTGGCTAATTCCTGCTCGACAACAGCTTTTAGAGCGGAAGGTACGCTTCTGGCTCTGAAAAATCTTGGCTTCGCATCAACCTTTAAGAAAAGGGTAGCCTTTTCTCCCTTTACTGTGCCGAGTTCGTCCTTGAACAGGTCCTGATAGCGGTTTAGCAAGGACTCGAGTTTAGGCGATCTCTCAGAGCCATTTGTGTTTACCACCTGCATGTGGCGAAGGCCTTGTAACTGCATCCAGTCCAGCTGGAGGTGTTGGCTACGTAGCCAACTGCGCCCCAGCAGCACTTGACCGTCCTGTTGACCATCCTCGCCTATTTATTTTATCTAGTATCGTTCCCCTGTAAAGTAAGAATCCTAGCAGGACTACATTGCGTTTCTGTTTTCTCCATACCTTTGCGCCACCAATACTCTAAGCGCCTTTTATTTATATCTATCGCCAACATGTTAAGCTTTCCCGTGCTATCCCTGAAACCCATGGCGTCCTCCATAGTAGTGTCCATACCTACACCTGAGTGGACATCTGTACATTCAATCAAAATATGACATGTCGCTTCCCTAGCTTTTCCACAGCCCGTACATATATACCGCCTTCCTTATTGAACTTCGCTCTGCAACTTAAGATTCTCAGGCAACCTGACATTTCTTCAAAATGAGTAAAGCGCTTCCCTTTGAATTATCGTAAAATTTTCTCTCTTAATTTCGTCTTTCCCTTTTCTATAGTTACTCATGCGGACTTCTCCATTTCTGGTATCCAATCCGACTTCTCCGCCACTCTGACCATGCCCTTAACGCTCTTTTTCGTCCCATCCGTTCCGTTACTGGCTGTATACGGACACGTTCGGTTGTTTTGGTTTAAGTGGAAAGCCGTTATCACTTCCCAGTGACACGCGCGCTCGTTTTAATTGTTTGCGGGGAGCGCTGTTATCACTTTCTGTTACGCGCAACACAGGACGCGTTTATCTTGCATGCCACTTCTGGAACCATGTCGACCATTCTTGAAACTTTGCATGCTTGATGCGCACATTTCAGTGACTTCTGGAACTCCAGAGATAATGCGAGAACGCGTCATGACGCATGTGTAAAAGCCGACGCATTACGCCGCTTGTCAGTCTTTCCGTCGACGGGCGAATGTTCACGCCGGTATTGCTGTGCATCGTCATTGGCTTTGTTTTGCTGTGCACAAGTTCGCCCAATAAACAGTTCGCTGACATCGGTTGAGTCGTGCGTGCTTCGCCTTGAGTGCTGCGTGCGTCACTACCACGTGACATCTGGTGGAGGTGCTTCTAGGTTCATGTACCGTACGCCCCCGTCCAGCCGTGAGCCAAGCCGAAGCCGCCAAAAGGACGGCTCCAACCCAGTCCTTCGAGCTAGCCACAGACAACAAGGACTCCCACCAGAATACCTGCCGCTCCCCGACAAGGACAGGAAGACAAGGGCTGCAACCAAACTAGCATCCACAATGACCGAGGCAAGATTTCCGGCAACCGTGGTCGTTCACCATCCCAAAGAACCGCCTCTCTTCCGCGGATCTTCGTACGAGGAGGCGGAAATCTGGCTGGACATCTGCGACCGCGTCAAACCCCTTAACAAGCGGGACCCCGACGATAAGCTGCGCCATGTGTATTTCTACTTGGAAGACGCAGCAAGGACTTGGTTCGAGAACCGCGAGTCAATGCTTCGAACCTGAGACGATTTCCGCACTGATTTCCTGCCCACCTTTGCAAGCGTCGTGCGGAAGGAAAGAGCCGCATCACTGCTTGAGACTCGGGTGTAGCTCCCCAACAAAACGTAACGATCTTTACGGACGAGATGACGCGACTTTTCCGCCACACCGACGCCGACATGTCTGAGGACAAGATGGTTCGCCTACTTAATGCGAGGAGTTTACCAGGAGTTCTTCGCAGAACTAATCAGAAACCCGCCAAAGACGGTTCAAGACTTCCTCGCCAAGGCTACCACCATTGAAAAGACCCTCGAGATGCGCACCCGTCAATCGCAAAACATCGCAAAAGTCCAAGAACTCAGCCCCGACGACCTACGCGAGACTATGAGGGCTGTTGTTCGCGGAGAACTGCGCCGGATGTTCCAGTCGTCGCATCCCCAAGTCGCCTCCCTCGAAGACATTGTTCGCGAGGAAGTACAGCGCTCACTGAGCATTCCCGAACGTCCGCAGCCCCAGCCAGAGGCGATGACCTACGGCGCTGCTGCACGCCGACCTGCCGCCGGTCCTCGCCCACACCAGGACCCAACGCCTCCGCAGTTTCGTCGCCAGCCACCGCCGCCACCTCCGACACCATCCCGCTCGCCAGTAATCCGGCGCACGAAGAGGAAAACCGACGTTTGGCGCATCCCGAACCACCACCCACTATGCTACCACTGCGGCGAAGTCTGGCACCCTACCGCTACTGCAGTGCCGTGAGATGGGACTGCGTGGCTTTGACGTGAACGCGCTGCGTCCTCGCCCAGGTGAGCGACCTCGCAACGTCACCGACTACATCACCGGACGACAGTGGCAACGATGACGACCATGACGTTCACCTTCGCCTGGCCGCTACGTCTCCTCGGATCGCCGCCAGTACACCGGCCCTAACCGGGGCCGATCTCCAAGCCCCTATCCGGGAAAGTAGAGGCAGCAACCGATGAATGTGCGGTTGCTGCACGACGCAACGCCGAAGATCCTCCGCCGCCGCCGACGATGACGACGACCACAACGTACGAACCCTCCCGACGTAGTCGCAGCACGCCGCCTGACCAGAGTGTTCACGAGAAAGCCTCGCCGTCGACGCGACATAGCAGCGCCGGAGCAAGCAGACGCAGCCGTGATCCGACGCCCCGACCTAACCGGAACGCCAGACGACGAACCACCGACCTCGACGTGATTATCGTCGGCCACAGCGTCACCGCCCTAGTCGATACCAGCGACGACTACTCTGTCATCAGTGGTCTCTTCGCAGCCAAGGTCAAGAAGGTAAAGACTGCCTCAGAAGTACCAGATATCCGAACAGCAGGGGCAACTTTATAACACCGACTGGAACCTGCACAGCAAGAGTCACGACTGACAGCCAGACGTATTCGGTGACTTTTGTGGTCCTGCACCGTAACCGTTGGCGCCGAAGCGCCCACCATCTTAAAGGCGTCAATGACGGCGACCAGCACTAGCTCTTAAACCGTCAGATGTGCGTCGCAAAAGCATAACCAAGGGCCATAATAGCGAAAGCATTGTAATGGTGTCGAGCTTCAGCAACGAATACACGCACCTGAATAGGGATACGACGTAAGTACAATGTCGCCAAATGAATTTGTGCAAGTAAGCAATGCCTTCACCGTCACCAACTTTCGGGGACCCGCAATGACGCCCGCAGTGTCCGCATCCGCCTTCGACGTAAATCAAGGCCTTTCTAGGCGGCAACAAAAGGAGCTCGAGGCCTTACTCCAGCAATACAAGGACTGCTTCTCGTCGTCATCAAGGATTCGTCAGACCCCTCTCCTGAAAGATTGCACAAGTGACGAATATGCCCGTCCTCTCCGTCAGAGCCCCTACCGAGTTTAGGCACGGGAACGCGAGGCCATCAAGCAACAAGTCGATGAAATGCTGCGTGACGACATCGTTCAGCCGTCTACGAGTCCGTGGGCATCAACCGTGGTGTTAGTGAAGGAGGACGACGGAACCCTACGTTTTTGCGTCGATTATCGTCGCCTGAACAAGATCACGAAGAAAGACGTGTATCCTCTCCCACGGCTAGACGATGCTTTGGATAGACTACAACGCAAAGTATTTTTCGTCGATGGACCTCAAAACCGGCTACTGGCAAATCGAAGTAGACGAGAGAGACCGAGAGAAGACTGCCTTCATAACACCAGACGGCCTGTTCGAATTTAGGGTCAGGCCCTTTGGTCTTTGCTCGGCGCCTGCGACGTTCCAACGGGTTATGGACCCAGTACTGGCAGGTTTGAACCAGCAGACTTCCCTCGTCTACTTGGACGACGTAGTCGTATTTGCTTCCAGCTTCGAAGAACATCTCCGGCGCCTTGAGGATCTTCGGGTAATCAAAGCCTCCGGACTTACCCTGAAGCCAGAAAATGCCGCTTCGCCTACGAAGAGCTATTGTTCCTTGGCCACGATATTAGCAAGTCGGGAGTACGCTCTGACCCGCAGAAAACAGCTCCGATCGCCGACTTTCCTCCACCCACCGACAAGGAAGCAGTACGCCGATTTCTTGGCCTCTGCACTTATTACAGGCGCTTCAAGATCTTTTCGCGGATCGCCGAGCCGCTGACGTACCTCATGAAGGCCGACGTCGACTTCAAATGCGAAACGCTGTAAGTTGAGGCATTTCAACAATTAAAGCGAAGCCTGCTAACGCCGCCAACACTTGCACACTTCGTTGAAGAAGCCGACACCGAAATTCACACGGGCGCAAGCAACACAGAGCTCGGCGCCGTGCTTGTGCAGAGGACTGACGGACTTGAAAGCGTCATCATTTACGCTAGCCGGTCACTTTCGAAGGCAGAAGCGAATTATTCCACCACAGAAAAGGAATGCCTTGCCATCATCTGGGCTGCATCAGAATTCCGCCCATACTGGTACCTCAGGCCTTTCAAAGTCGTGAGTGACCACCACGCCTTGTGCTGGCTAGCTAACTTGAAAGATCCATCAGGATGTCTCGCACAATGGAGTCTTCGACTGCAAGAATTTGACATCACCGTCGTCTACAGGAGCGGACGAAACCACTCCGACGCCGACTGCTTGTCTCGCGCCCACGTCGATCCGCCGCCCCAGGATGACCAGGACGACTCTTTCTTGGGACCCATAAGTACCGACGACTTCGCGTAACGCCAACGAGCTGATCCAGAGCTAAAGAGCCTCATCGACTACCTGGAAGGCAAGGCCGCCGCCCTGCCGAAAGTATTCCGCCGAGGACTGGCTTCGTTTTTCCTGCGGAACAACGTTCTCCTGAAGAAGAACTTCTCGCCGCACCGCGCCGACCACCTCCTCGTGGTGGCTTCAGCGTTACGTCCAGAGGTTCTGGAAGCCTTACCCGACGACCCGACAGCCGGACACCTCGGCTTTTCCCCACACACTATCAAGAATACAAGAGAAGTACTATTGGCCTCGCCTCACTACCGACGTCGCCCATTACATAAAGACATGCAGAGACTGTGAGCGACGCAAGACGCCGACAGCTAGGCCAGCCGGACTTCTGCAACCCATCGAACCACCTCGACGGCCGTTCCAGCAAATAGGCGTGGACTTACTGGGGCCGCTCCCGACGTCGACTTCCTGCAATAAATGGATCGTCGTAGCGACTGACTACCTCACCCGCTATGCCGAAACAAGGGCTTTGCCCAAGGGCACTGCTGCCGAAGTCACAAAGTTCTTCATTGAGAACATCGTCCTGCGTCACGGAGCCCCGGAGGTCCTCATCACCGACAGAGGTACGACCATTACGGCTGAACTAACTCAGGCGATCTTGAGGTACAGTCACACGAACCACCACCGCCTACCACCCGCATACGATTGGCCTCACCGAGCATCTAAATAAGACCATCGCCGACATGCTGGCCATGTACGTCGACATCGAACACAAGATCTGGGACGCCATACTTCCGTATGTGGCTTTCGTGTACAACACAGCCGTGCAAGAAACGACGCAGCTTACTCCATACAAGCTCGTCTGCGGACGGAACCCAACAACGACGCTTGATGCCATGCTACCGGTCGGCACCAACGAAGAAGGCCTCGACGTTGCCAGCTACCTGGATCGCGCCGAAGAAGCTCGACAGCTAGCCCGCTTGCGTATCAATAGCTAGCAGATGGTCAACAGGCGCCACTACAACCTTCGACGACGCCACAGTGAATACCAACCCGGAAACCTTACCTGTGTCTGGACGCCGATACGACGCCGGGGATTGTGTGAGAAGCTCTTGCGGCGCTACTTTGGACCCTACAAAGTAGTCCGACGTCGTGGTGATCTGGACTATGAGGTTGTGCCCGATGGCTTCACACCATCCCAGCGGCGGCGCGCCCGACCTGAATTTGTACACGTAGTGCGAATTAAACCTTATTACGCGCGCCTAATAACTGTGACGCATTGTTAACGTAATTCATTGCATGTACTCTCACTTTCATATGGTGTCTTCAGCATTGGGAACATGCTTTTTTAGAGGGGGGTGGTTTACGTGGAAAGCCTTATCACTTCCCAGTGACATGCGCGCTTTCTGATTGTGTGCGGGGAGCGCTGTTATCCCTTTCTGTTACGCGCAACGCAGGCCGCGTTTATCTTGCATGCCACTTCTGGAACCATGTCGACCATTCTTGAAACTTTGCATTCTTGATGCGCACATTTCAGTGACTTCTGGAACTCCGGAGATAATGCGAGAACGCGTTATGACGCATGTATAAAAGCTGACGCATTACGCCGCTTGTCAGTCTTTCCGTCGACTGGCGAATGTTCACGCCGCTATTGCTGTGCATCGTCATTGGCTTTGTTTTGCTGGGCACAAGTTCGCCCAATAAATAGTTCGCTGACATCGGTTGAGTCGTGTGTGCTTCGTCTTGAGTGCTGCGTGCGTCACTACCACGTGACAATACATATTGGTAAGCCTCCTAGTTCTCCTCGTCCATTGTGCGTGAACGTTCTTCCCATTCAAATATCTGAATAATTTCGCTGCCCATGTACTTTCTTTCATATTCCTGAACTTCTGTTCGTACCTAATTTTACTCTGAGCTTCCCTTCCCTCAAAGTGAGACCATCCCATATCCCCCTTAACAGCCTAATTTGTGGTTTTCCCATGGCCTTCAAATGCCAGACGTCCGACCGTCCTCTGTTTCACGTCCAGCCTTGATTGTACCTATGACTACAGGCACACCACCGAGTTTCCGAATGTAAATCTTGGCCCCATTACACCTTTCCACAAACCTCAAATTACCTCGTACCTGTTCTACCCCCCCCCCCCCCCCCGCTCTATGCTTCGTTATTGCGGAATTCCTCTTTCCTTCAGCTATCACAGCTTTTTCTTATACTTCTATGTATCTATTGCCATCATTTATCCATATCCCTGGTTATTTGTACTCTCGTACTCTGGGTACCTCCTCGCCCTCTATTGAAATGGTATGGTTGCTACTGTCGTTGAATGTCATGCAACCGCATTTTGTCACGCTAAATTCTAGTCTATAAATCCTCACTTTCCCCGACAACATATTAACGAGACCCTGCAAATCCGTTCGACTGTCGACGAATAGCACAGTATCGTCTGCTTAATACAAACCTGGGACCTTTTGTTCTACCGCTATACCTTCCTGTTTGTGTGGCAGCATAAAACCAATATTGCTCATCTCCAATGCTTTCTCCATTCTCCTCATGTAAAGCATGAATAACAGTGGGGACAACGGGAATCCCTGCCTCAACTCTTTACCTATATCGACGACCTCCATTCTACCACTCTTCGCCATACCTTCCCATTCCCCACATACCGTATTTCCACTGTATATTTCCTTTAAGAGTTTATAGAGTCGTCCCCTATACCAACCTCCTTCATTATGTCAAATATATTCTGATTTACATCGTCGTACGCAGCCTTAAAGGGACCCTGAAACGGTTTTGACGATTTTGTGCAAACATGGTGATCCGGTAGAGCGGGTCATTAGGACCATTACAGGACAGATTTCAGCGCTGTGGGTAAAGTGTGTAATTTACAATAAGGTTTCGAACACGCGTATCGCAAAAGATCGCAGCGGCTCGCCAAAATGCGTTTTCAAACGGCCCCGCCAATCGAATTACGAATGGGAGGCCGCTTAGTGGCCCCTGTATCAGATCGGGCTATCGCGCATGTGCGCCAATACTGTTTGCCACCTCTTTCCTTGCTTCTGCCTTCCCCTCACTGCCCACGCAGCTACATAAGCGATACGAATAAATGAACAGCGTTCATTCCTTGCTCAGCAACGTGTGGCCTCGGTTCATTGCGTCGAACGCGATACATGATGTCAGAAGGGTTTGCCTCGGCAGCACAATGGATATCGTCAAGCCCCCGTAGCCGCTGCAGCTTTCCGGAAACCTGAGAAGAAACTGGCTACAGTTTAAACAAAAGTTGGAGCTCTTCTTCACTGCCACGTCGTCAGAAAAGCCGCGGACAGAAGCTGTGAAAGCGGCAATACTCCATATCGCCGCAGGTGATGATGCCCTGGACGTGTATAACAGCTTCGTGTTTGCCGAAGGTGAGAGCAAAGAAGATTATCAAACGTTGGCCAAAAAGTTTGATAAGTACTGTGTCCTGCAGGGCAATGAAGTTTATGAAAGGCATGTGTTTCGCCTTCGAGTACAGGATGAGGCAGAACCGTTTGAGAGATTTTTGAGGGACCTCAAGAAGCAAGCGAAACTCTGCAACTTCGGAGAGCTTGTACGATCATGATAAGAGACCAAGTGGTATTTGGGATCCGTGATAAAAAGCTCAGACAGAGAATGCTAAGCGAGAAGGACCTTACATTGCAGAAAGCTGATCAAATATGTAAAGCAGCTGAAGTATCTGCGCAGCAAAATGCAGCGTGGTCGAAAGAAACCCTGCAAGTTGAGTACACTAGAAGAACTGAACAACGCAGCAAAAGGCAGTCTCGACGTCGTCAGTGCGGAAGATTTCACGCTCCAGAAGATTGTCCGGCTCGGGGAAAGTTTTGCTACGTATGCAAGAAAAAGAATCATTTTGCGGCGTGTTGCACAAGTCGCACGGTTGACCAAGTGGACGATGCACGAAAGGCCGATGATAATTTCGATATCTTGAGTATCAGCGTATGCGGCGTAGCTGATGGTACTGGAACAGAGTGGACAGTGCGCGGCGAGATAGCCGGCCAAGAATTTCGATTTAAAGTAGATACTGGCTCACCAGCCAACCTACTACCTTTAACTGTGTTGAGGCGTGCCAACCGAGCAACGGAGCCAAGAAGGAGCACTGCAGTTCTAACGGCATATAATGGAAGCATTATCAAGCATGTGGGAGTCTCAACAGAAGCCCTGAAGTTGAACGGCCCGAACGTCGCGTTACATTCTTTATTGTGAAGAAGGGTCGCAATGCCATTATTGGTCTCAAGGCATGTCAGGAATTCGGACTGATCAGTGAACGTGGTAAATGCAAGCGAACAAGACGCCCCCCAGCTGGCTTTCCCCGTCCTATTTCAGGGAACAGGCTGTGTAAAGCGAGAGTACAAGATGGTACTGCGACCGGATGCCGTTCCAGTGGTGCAGCCTGCCCGGAGAATACCGTTGGCGATGAAAGAGCAACTTCGCGAGGAGCTGAACCGCATGTAAAGGGCCTCCATCATTGTCAAAGTCGACGAGCCTACCGACTGGGTAAGCCCGTTAGTTGTAGTAAAAAAAAAAGATGGTCGTCTTCGGATATGTATGGATCCAAGGGCCGTAAAGAAAAGCATAATGCGCGAACATTATCCCATGCCATCTCGGGAGGACATCGAAAGTGAAGTCTCGGGCGATAAGTACTTTTCCCGGCTAGACGCAAACGCAGGCTTCCATCAGATACTGTTGGACGAGGCTACGTCACGCGTGTGCACCTTCGCAACGCCCTTTGGTCGCTACCGATTCTTGCGGATGCCATTCGGAATTTCTTCAGCAAGTGAGGTCTTCCAGAAAGCTTTAACAGAAATTTTTGACGGCCTGACCAGAGTGAGTGTGTATATTGCCGATATACTAATCTGGGGGCACTCGATAGAGCAGCATAATGAACGGCTTAAAGCCGTACTAAAGCGTGCAGAGCAAGACGGGATGAGGTTCAATGCCCAAAAATGCGTATTTCGCGTGCCAAAGATAACATTCCTTGGTGACGTGATCAGCGAAAGTGGTGTCCGCCCCAGCCCAGACTTGATCGAGAGCATACATGCTATACCGCAACCGAAGGATAAGCAGGAAGTTCGCAGAATGTTGGGCGTCGTAAATTACTTCCGCAAGTATGTACCATCAATCAGTGACAGGACGTCAATACTTGGGGGCCTTTTGAAAGAAAATGTGGTGTTCGAATGGACATCAGCGCATGAGTGGGCTCAGACTTGCAAAGCACTGACAAACGCACCGCTACTTGCACTTTTTGATGCAAAGAAAGAAGTAAAGGTAACTGGAGACGCCTCTAAAATCGGGATTGGTGCCGCATTGCTACAAAAACATGGAAACGACTGGCGCCCGGTCACGTACGCATCGTGTGTTCTGAGCGAGAGTGAAACACGCTATGCTCAAATTGAAAAAGAGGCGCTGGCGATAGTTTTTGCATGCCAAAAGTTTCACCAGTTTGTCTATGGCCGCAGGATCCTTGTCGAAACTGACCACAGGCCTCTGATTTCAATAGCCCAAAAAAGTGTTGCGGACATGCCATCAAGGCTGCAGCGATTTTTCATCCGTCTTTTCAAGTACGACTTTCGCTTGCAGTTCACACCTGGGAAAGATCTGCTGCTTGCAGACATGCTGTCCCGTACTGTCACACAGCCTGGGGGCGCTGATGAAGCGGAAGACATGGAGGTCCACGCTATTCAGGTCGTTTCAAACCTGGTAAGCAGTCGAACAAAGCAACGACTTCAAAAAGAGACGCGCGCAGACCCGTATTTAAGCAGGGGTGTTGACCGATTAAAAGCAGGAGCTACGATTCAAGGGGAACTAAAGCCATTCACATCGGAGCTATCAGCAGTGGACTGCGTACTGCTTAAAGCAAGCAAGATTGTCGTGCCAAAAACCATGAGAGCAGAAATTCTGGGGCGAATACACGAGGGTCACATGGGGCAGAACAAATGCAAGGCCAGGGCACGCAGGCTAGTCTTTTGGCCATGCCTCGGTAGTGAAATTGAGAATCTAGTACGAAAATGCCCAGTGTGTCAAAAATACGCCTACAGCCAGCCTAGTGAACCCCTGCTACGACGGCCCACACCGAAACGACCGTGGTATTGGGTCGGAATTGTTTCAGTTTGCAGGGGACTCTTATGTCGTGGTGTATGACGACCAGTCGAACTTCCCAGATGTTGAAAGACTGGTGGGCACGACAGCCGCGGAAACGATTTCGAAGATATCTGCCGTATTTTCTCGCTATGGCATTCCAGCGCAAGTCTGCACCGATAATGGGCCCCAATTTTCTTGGAGTGAGTTCGCTGCCTTTGCAAAACGGTATGACTTCGAACATGTAACATCCAGCCCCAATTTTCTCCACTGAAACGGCTTAGCGGAAAAGGGCGTACAGATTGTGAAACGAATTCTCAAGAAAACTACGGAGGGTCGTGAGGATTTTTCGCTGGGCCTTCTGGCTTATCGATCTTCTCCATTAGAAGATGGACGGTCGCCCGGAGAGTTCCTGCAAGGTCCTCGTCATCGGTCAACGGTTCCAGAGTTCAACGCCGATGGCGAGTGCCCGGTATCAAAACACCAGCAATCACTTCAGGGTAAGCCACTATCGCCCCTGGATGCAGGCAACGTTGTTCGGATCAAGAATGGGAACTCGTCTCGCAAAGCAACGGTACTTAAGGAGGTGGCGCCGCATTCATATCTGGTGAAAACGGAAAACCACAGGCAGCTGAGGCGAAATCGACAATAGTTCTGCGAACACACGAACGCTGTGCAAAGGAGAACGCATATGAGAGCGGTCTGGAAGACTATGAGCCGCTCGATAGCGTAGGACCACCCGTCGAAGGCTTGGAACCAGGAAACGGCCCGGACCCCGCAGCGGCGGCTGATCCACAAAGCACCAGGCTTCCTGAAGAAAGAGAGCAAACAGAATCGCCGGGACACCCATCTGAATTGACACTTCGTCGGTCCACGAGATCCCGGACCGAACCGTCCTTCGCTACGATGAAAACTTTCGTCAGCTGTGCTAGTGAATTTTTGTGTTTCTTTGCTGCATCTTTGTTTTCGTGGTGCTATGATTACAAGCAAGTGTCTCAACTGTATGAAGATGTATCAGATCGGGCTATCGCGCATGTGCGCACATACTTTTTGCCACCCCTTTCCTTGCTTCTCCCTTCCCCTCGCTGCCCACGCCGCTACAGAAGCGATACGAATAAACGAACAGTGTTCATTCCTTGCTCAGCAACGTGGGGCCTCACTTCATTCCGTCGAACGCGATACAGCCCCAAACAGTGGACGTGCACGTAATTTTCCCAACCTAACTGCGAACAAGTACTCCTACAACGCGCTCCTTCGTTTCAGCCAACGGTATCGTCGCGGCATCTGGCGGCGTACACACGAGTCGTCGGCGCTCAATTACAGAGGCTAGCGCTGCCGAGGCCGGGGACCTCAGTAAATGTATCGGGGTGCTATGTCTCTGCGGAGGGCTCGGCAGGACGGCTGACGCGGCTGACGAGCAGTCGTCGCTAGCGCGCCCTCTGCAGCTAATCGAGTTGAGGAGGAACAGCAGTGGTAAGGAGGAAGGCGACAGAAATAAGCTCATAGCTGCCTTAGGGTATGATGCTTCGCTTTATTTATTGCGTGAATGATTTCACAATTGTGTTGCCTAATCAGTGACGCAATGTCAAAAAAAAAGCGTTTCAGGGACCCTTTAATGTCCAATAATACCAAATGTACAGGTCTGTTCTCTTTTCCGGCTATTTCTATGCACTGCGTAAGCGCAATAAGGTTATCATGTAATCTCCTGTCGACTCGAAATCCATTTTAGATTTCGTCAAATTATGCTCTGTCCATATCTGCATTTTTATATCTAATTGCCTGTATCGCCAACCCATAGAGTACTGATCTAATAGTCCGTGGTCTGTATTAGCGAATGTTATTTTTCTCGCCCTTGCCCTTATAAATCAATCTTATCCTACTTTGATGCCAACTGTTCGGTATGCGCCTGTCCTGTAAGGTTTTTTCAATTGCTTTTAGCAGGGCTTCTTCGCTGTTTCTCCCGAGCTCATTTATTATAGTAATGCTAACCCCATCTAAACCTGTGGCTGTGCATTTGGGAATCTTTCGCTCCGCCTTCTTCCAATTGAAATTTTCCAGAACTAGTTCTTCCACTTGGTTTTCCTTGTTACTGTTACAAGTCGTAAAGGGAATTACTCGTCATTCTTCTTAAAGGAATCGGTTGTTACGTTTCGTTGTTGTTAAACATCACCTTGAGTCCTGCGTGCTTCGTCTGAAGTGCTGCGTGTGTCATCACCACGTGACAAAATTGACGTGTTCTAATGAAGTATGGATAGCTCTCAATCGGTATTTTGTTAGTCATGTGGCTGGATACCTTCTTCGAACATTTTCTTTTATTTTTGTATTTTACAGTACCACCGAAAACTACAAATGCCTGCCTGCTTGGTAGAATATTACATGCACGCCATAAATGCCTTCTCTCTATTAACTGGTCCCTCTCGTAAAAAACAAAACCCGACACAAATTTCTCTGGCTTTCGCAGGGCTATATACTAGCTCGACGAGACTTGGGTGAATGCTGGGCACAGTGTGAAGAAGGTGTGGGGGACACCACTGCGCCATCACGTGAGGACGCCTTTCGCAGGGGTCTCACAAGTGGGCTTCGTTCACCGAGCGGTGGCAGGCTCATTGTACTTCATGCTGGAAGTAAAAACGGCGTCATGGATGGGGCTTCTCTCGATTGCCGGGAGAAAAAGAGTGCTACGACCGACGACCACCGTGAAATGGATGGCCCACGCTTTGAGAGGTCGTTCACAGAAAAACGTCTACCAAACATTGAACCACACAGTCTTGGTCAATGCCCCGTACCACAGTGTTCAGCTCGAAAAGTTGCCCTCGACGTCCTTGCGCAAGGCTGATATTCAATCTTGGTGGACTGAAAAAAACATACCGTGGTCTAATGACCAGTTCAAGCCCGAGCTCCTTAAGCTGCTCAACCAAAACAAGCACAACTTTTCTGGATACCGGAGTGACGCCCTGGCCAAGGTTGCTGGTCATGACACTGTTTGGCTTCCTCCTTATCACTGGGAACTGAACCCTATCGAAATGGTATGGAGCCAGGTCAAGGGGTGCATTGCTGTCAACAACAGTAGAACGTTCCAGCAGGCGAGTTGGTCCATAGCTTTTTCGAAGATTTTTAAACTACGCGAAAGGATGGGTACGGGATAAGGAAGAATTTCAAGCAGAATGGCTCCCTTTAGAAGGAACAAAAACGCCTCGCCGTCAAGCTACTGAAAAGCATGCACCTCGATTCGTTAAGGAAGGTAGTAGAGAGCAAAAATATTGGCTACCTTGAAATTTCCTTCCCCAGAAAGACCCACAAACCGGAGTGCCACGAGCGAGCCATCGTCTCAGAAAAGGACACATTGCAAAAGACAATTGGCATGTTTCTTCAATCGAATTTGCAAGTCATAGTCGGCAAGAACCTCTTTCTACTGCGCTCATCAATGGAAGTTGTAAAGCACATTGAGGATTTTATTCCTACGGTTACTACAGGCTTTTCTATCGATATGGAAGAGCTGTTCTACTCAATCCCGCATGATGGATTGCTCGCAGCTATCAGGCAGAGAATTCAAGAGGCTGGTGACGTCGCCTTTCAGAACACAGCAGGGGTGAGCGTTGAAAGCTTCCTTGAACTGTTAAATTTTTATTTGAGTTATACGGCCATTGGGTCTTATGGAAATCAAGTGCAAAAGGCTGGAATTTGTATTGCTCCCAAGGTTGCACCTGTACTATGCGATATATATCAGTCAGTGTTTGATGAGAAGGTTAAGCAACCAATTTCTGGGCAACCTGTCGCGCGCATATTCCGGTACATCGATGATTACCTAGTCCCACTCCATGGCCCCGCTCTATAGAAGCTGGAAAATACTGTAGACAGCGCCCTATCGCTATTCCAATCAGTTTCGGGAGGGCTCGCCTTCACCCATGAGCTGCCCAAGCATAATTCGATTCAGTTTCTTGATCTCCGACTTCAATTTAATGTTGAACACATTTGTTGGTTTTACAACACAAGGACAAAGAAGTCCCCATTGCCATTTGAAAGTGCACATTCCGAACTTCTCAAGCAAGCCAACACAGCTCTAGCTTCTAAGTCCGCTCTGGAAAAATCTTGCAAGCATGAATTAGAAACCAGTTTCAGTCAGGACGTTGTACGCTTTCTTTTGGCTCTTAACGCTGGGAATTCTATCAATGGTGCCTGTGAAAGTCTCCTGCAAAAAAATGAAAGGCACGAAGCAACAGAAAGAGGAATTTAACAAAGATAAACTGCTGGTTGTGCCATATATCCACCGCGTTTCACATAATATCAAAAAAGTGTCGAGCCGCTATGGGGTAAAGGTTGCCTCTTCCTCCCCGTGTACACTTAGCAGAGTATGCCACATGGTGACAAGAAAATAGAGATTAGGCCCCTGTGTCCACTATGCACGACACAAATTCTACAGTGTGCGCCTGTGGGGTAGTATATTCTATTCCCCTGACACGTGGTAAAATATGTATAGGACAAACGGGTAGGTGCTTTAATGACAGAGCTCGGGAACACCAATGGAACGTATTGAACAATGCAGGAGGTACTTTGGTTGAAGGCGTAGAAAACTCGTCTTTTACTCCAATGCTCAGAAATACAAATTTCCTGTTGAAATCGAAGGACCAGGCCAAACGGAAATCGCCGAAGTCTTCCACATATTAAAAGCTGGCGACAAATGTATCAGCATACCGTCTCCATCTTCGTTACCTGACCAAGTCGCTTTCTTAGAACGCGCCTTATAGTGACTTGTGTGCACCCTCCACACCAAAAAATTTTTTTCTTGTTGGTGGGGTTTCGGAAGTTTTGTTATTTTCAAACAGCAGCTGAGTGCCTTCCACCGAGTTCCACTGTTCTTGATATCAGGTTTTTGGTTGCGTCGCCTTCCCCTTTTTAATGCTAGTTGTTGTTCCATGACGCCTTTTGGTTCCTTTGTTTTTCTCTCCTATTGGGCCATAATCGCCTTTACATTTGTTGGTTGTTGGCTGGTTTTAAACGATTGTATGGACTCATTTTATCGCCTTTTCAGCCCAGTTATTTGTTATTGGACATCCGTCATTTTGCTTTTGTTATCTTTCGCATGCTTGTGTGACTTCATTCTCTCTATATTTATTGGTTTCTTTAGTGTTAGAACGGCTTCTGTTATTGCGGCGATTGCTCCGTTCAAATGCCTTGTTTGCAGTGGTGCTCAGCAGTTTCTTATATTTTAGGCTGTAGGGGTTACTTCTATTAATTACTACTGCTAGCAGCGGCATCGCCGCTAGCAACCCCCTGCAGTGGGTTCGAGCACTCAACGAGCAGAGAATGAGGTCGTCGCGCTCGCGCGCTAGCTATCTCAGCCATGCCATCGCCGCGCTGCCGCGCGCTTCGGCCCGCGGCCCGACTCGAGGCAGGGCAGCGCGAACCGTCGCACGCGGCTAAAGAGGAGAACATTAGGCGTCACTCTCCGTGCATGGTAATTTAATACACGTTAAAGCAAATAATACATAGCCGAATCTAAAGATCGAATTACATATAAAGAATAACGATAAACAACACGCGAACACACACGAACACAAACAAAGGACAGTAACGATTAACAACACGCGAACACAGAATAACACACAAAGATAACCATGCAAGGAAGGAGAGCCTAACCCCGGCTAGCGCACCCGCGACCGCGAGCCCTCGGAAAAGGAAAATAGAAGAAGAACATACAGACAGGAGCGTCGGTCGCAGGTCGCCGCCGTGGTCGCTGGGGCTCGCAGAAGCACGCCATCCGACCGATGGCCTGGTCGGCCGGAGGGTCCCAAAAGTACGTGCGCACTTCTCCAAGTCCCAGCGTGTTCCATGGTGAGTGACAGTTTGACCCCGTGTCCAGGTTCTTGCTCGAAATATCTGTTGCTCGCTTTCAGGAAATAAACAGTTGGCAGTCTATGCTCATTCTGTCTTGTGTGTTTCTTGCTACTGTCCCTGTATTCTCGCGTAGTTTTAAAAATCTACAAATGCCAACAATACATCATTCACTGTCGCTCGAATCGAAGAACTTATGTACAAAGCTATCGCCCCTGTGACCCCAAAAAACTCGGCGCGGGACTGAGCTCATGTGGAGCGTCTTGAAGAGGGCTCGGAATTATGACGCTCGGAAGCATCATAATTCCTCTGAGTTCTGATTCCAGCAGCTGCAGTGACACTAGTGTCAGGGAAATGGGCAGTGTAGAGGAACTCTGATGAACCCGGTGTCCCCTGGTTCATGTGATTGATTCTATGCGAGATGCTTTTTTTACCTTTCCGATGCCAAGCGGCTTGCAAATATGTTCTGTCAGCTATCGCCCTTGTGACGCCACAGAACTGGGCGCGGGACTGAGCTCATGTGGAGCGTCTTGAAGAGGCCTGGGGATTATGACGCTCGGCTCTGGGTTCTCACTCCGGCAGCTGCATTGACACTAGTGTCAGGGAAATGAGCAGTGTAGAGGAATTCTGATGAACCCGGTGTCCCCTAGCTCATGTGATTGATTGTATGCCAGGCGCTTTTTTTACCTTTCCGATGCCAAGCAGCTTGCAAATATGCTCTGTCAACTATCACCCTTGTGAGCCCACACAACTGGGCGCGCGACTGAGCTCATGTGGAGCGTCTTGAAGAGGCCTGGGAATTATGACGCTCGGCAATCATCATAATTCCTCTGGGTTCTGACTCCAGCAGCTCCAGTGACACTAGTGTCAAGGGAAATGAGCAGTGTAGAGGAACTCTGGTGAACCCAGTGTCCCCTGGCTCATGTGACTGATTATATGCGAGATGCTTTGTTTACCTTTCTGATACCAAGCACCTTGGAAACATGCTCTGTCAGCTCATGTTGTTCTCGTTGCACACAGCACCAAGGAATCGTTTAGTGTGTTTGTTGTCAGCATGCGAATTAGTCTTTTGATTGTCATTTGTGGATGGCACTTTTTGTAGCCACTTGTTGTACCATTTCAACATAAACGAAAGCACAGGACAAAAGCTGAGAGCGATCAGTGCTCAGTAGTGTATCACATATCTTATTTCACCGAGAATATATGCAAACGAAAGATGTGACAACAACCCAAGAGAATGTGAAGGCTTTCGAAATAGCTGCTACCGGTGGATGAACTGAAAGGACTGGACGAATTACGTCTAAAGATGTTGCCTCAAATATTCAGCGCTACTTGTTAGACGTAGACAGTAACGTTAACACACAGGACGGGCGCTACTCCCAACTATGTTTATTAAAACCACACAAGTTACCCTTTATGCAGATGTAGACAATGAGCGCATGCGCGAGGCCAATGAAAAACATAGCTCTTCTTTAGGAATCAAATCTCGCAGCCACGCAAGCAAAGAGAGGTGGTGCCGATCCATGTGTCGCCCTTTTGGTTGATAAATTGCGCTTCTCTTATATATCGCGGGTCAATTGGTCTTTAATGCGACTTCAAATTTTTATTCCATCAAGTCGTGGCTCACAATCAGGGCAAATGCTGCAATGGGTGGGCAGGTTTAGGCATTTCGCTGACTCATCCTGTATTGAGCGCTCATGTTCCTTGGCGCGCTGCTTAACACAGCGGCCCGTCTGACCCACGTAAACTTTTCCACACGGTAGCGGTGTTTCGTAAACCGCGCCGGTGGAACATCATCCAAACGGCTCCGTGTGTTTCCACAGCCGTGAGGAACCTTGCCGCCACCGCAGACATAGGGCACAGTTTGGCCAATTTTTCTGGGGCAGAGAAGACAATCGGCACACCGTACTTGTTG
Organism: Hyalomma asiaticum; assembly: GCA_013339685.2. NCBI lineage: Eukaryota > Metazoa > Arthropoda > Arachnida > Ixodida > Ixodidae > Hyalomma > Hyalomma asiaticum. The sequence goes on from CM023487.1 coordinate 89,884,454, forward strand.
CCAACCCTTTTCAGGTTATGAGACACCCTATGCATGAAGAGTATCTCGACAGGTTTGGCGTCGCGACGTTCTTGGCTCCGAGGCTTCTTCCTTTCCTTGAATTTCTGCATAAGCGACTCCATCACGGCTGTCAGTGCGCGGTCTGGATACCCTGCTTTCAGCAACCTCGCTACCTCACCCTTGAAGCTTGCCAGCATCATGTGAGGGCACGACTTGAGGATGGCCGCCTCAAGCGAGGGGGTCGCGATAGCCCTTTTTACAGTCTTGGACTGAGCCGAATCGAATTGTAAAAAATCACAGCATATTCACGGGGTGAATGATGATGAGTGGGGCGAAGCTCCGGAAGGAATCATCGGTAAACCGTGAAACTCTTCCGTGCAATTCGCCCCACAATTAAAAGTGAAACACTTGAGTAAATGTCATCAAACTATTATAACATCTCGCATCTTTCATCATCAACTACAAGTACCGCCATCTAGTTTTATAACATCTCGCGCATGCTACGAATCCTCACGGTTCAACTATGCACAATGCACAAGTGAAATCTCCCACCGGCACTTCATTGCAAGTGAAGATGCAGTGCCGATATATATATATATATAAAAGGAAACTTCAGTGGGTCCGGCACGTATAAGAAAAGAAGCGGGTACACGCACGAAAAAGCAATACTTTTATGCCCAACGTTTCGGCCGTGGCACCGGCCTTCGTCAGAGAATGAAGAATGTTCTTCATTCTCTGACGAAGGCCGTGCCACGGCCGAAACGTTGGGCATAAAAGTATTGCTTTTTCGTGCGTGTACCCGCTTCATTTCTTATATATATATATATATATATATATACACGTGTTGCCGGTGAGCGCTTCTCCAACGCGAGCAGTCGGTATTTCTCAATCAAGAAACTCGCTAGGAGACGCTGCCTGCGCCAACGTTGTCTCTCGCGGGCGAGCGCGTGCCGGGAGCCACGCGCTCGCCCTCGGCGCGTGCGTGCCTCCCGGCAGGCACGCGCCCGTGGCTACCTACTACTACTACTACTACTACTACTACTACATACATCGGGGATGCACGACCCACGCCTTAAGGAGCTTCGCCCCTAAAAATCGTTCTTTTCTCTAGGAGGATAAGTACAGCAAACACACCCATCCGCGAACTTGATGTAACGGTCCAGAAATTGTAGGCCCCTGCATTCGATTCGGCTCGGCTACATTCGATGCGGATGTAAACATAAACTCCCGCAAGAGCTCCGCGATGGATGTAAATATTACTCCCAACAATCCATGCATAAGCTCCGGTCAAGCGGAGTAAATCTTTTATTCCGCATGACCGGAGTACATTAAACTCTTATCGGGGAATGCGCTAGAGGACAGGTCATTTACTCCCATCTCGGCTAATTTCTGTTTACAGTGTAGTGTGTCGAAGTCGCCGTAGCTCACGCATTCTCCCCGATCATTGCTGCTCGCATCACGCTCTCGCAAAGACTACATCGTCTCTCCGAGGTTGGAGAGCCGAACGCCAAGGATCGCACGAGGGATCGCAAACGAAGCTTACTTCTTTACATGACGGAGGGTCACTGCCTATCTTCGAGTCTCTTCGAATCTCCAGAATTCCGCCCTATTTCTCTGTCCCGAGGCGAGGTTTTCTCCCTGACAACCCCGCCTCACCAGGGCGTCTATCCAATGGTTGTCTACGGCAACGTCGCCGGTAAAAAACGCACCAGTCCAACCCGCTGTGCGACTATTGTTTGGGACTCGCCTCCACAGTGTAACGCAGTACGAGCTCTTCTCCTAAAATATAGAAAGCAAAATATAAACATACACAAGACTCGACTTTCGGACAGGACGTCGGACAGCCTAACCGGCCACACTTGTGTACAGATTACCGTAACGAGCGTTACCTACCACCGCTTCCATTTGGAAACACTCCAGGTGCAAGCAATTTGGCACTGTAAGGCGCCCTCACGCTGGAAGTGCCCGGTGAAAAGACGCGCCTGTCGGCAGTCGCTCCTTTGGGGCCGTTCAGATGTGCGCGTCCGAGAAGCAATTCTGCTTACTACATTGCACGGTGATCGAAACATATCGGGGACGCTTCGTTGGCTTTGTTGAAGCACTTATGAGCGCGCTGGGTTCGCTTTGGCGTCGGCATCCTGTCGTCTTCAAGGTCGCCGCCTAATGCACACACTCATCTGGGGCCGCCGCGCAAACGTCAGCTCCGCTGTCAAAGCGTGGTTTCCGCAAAACTCGCGGGTAACGAAAGCCCCAGCGATTCTCTGAGCGCAGTGGCAGCCGAAAAATAGGATTGTGTTTCGCCAGTGTCTCGCCCCGCCGACGCCCCTCTAGGCGTCACAAAGGCACAAGGATCGGTATTAGGTCCAATATTTCCTGTATCAATGACGTTCGCAATAAGCTTTCAACTTACGGAGTTCCCAAATGTACTCACTCCATGCAGCACCAGCATCGACAAATACTATATATTGTCAACTACTACTAGCCGTATCTCACTGTTTTTTGCGAACTGAAACGTCATATGTTTTAACCTTACGCGAACGTTTGCTACACTGAGTAGACAGTATTACATGCCTAGCGGTCGATTTAGACACATCGAGGGTTAAAAGAAAAGAGTTTGTAAAAGAAAGGTTTCTCATGGTGCTTACAGCCTGGCAATATTTTCCCTATGACCTTCATCGGGCTTTGTACGTCTTCTTTTTTTCGTTGTTTCGCTGTCACTTAGGTCGCAGTTGAAAAACATAGGGGCCGATGCAAATAACTTATTTGGTCCATTACTAAACGAGGTCCATGAATAGTGAGTTTCCTTCTGCCTAACAGAGAAGTAATATCCCGTTAAGTGTTACAGAGATGTTCCAGACATGCTATATTTTCGTCCTCGATTCCGCGCACCAGGCAAGCAAATAATCGTAGTGCATACAATCCTCAATTGTAACTATTCCGATGGCGAATAATTGCAGGACTTTCTTGGTGCTTTAACTTTAATTGAATTAGCAGTCGCGCGAAATTTTCGTATTTCGTGCATCTAAACACAAGTTTCTTCAAAATAAAGCATCTAGATAAATCTATTTACTTGAATGTGCAGAGGCTCGATGTGGGCAACATTGTTTTGCATGCTTGAAATGCCTGTCATTTGTGCGTATTTTCTGTTTGTCCCCGTTTCTTGCGCTCTTTTTTTTCTTCATGGAACTCATTTGCAATTTTGCTTGAACATATAGCCTTCTCTATTCGAGTTGTTCGACCAGATACTGTTGCCGAAAAAGGTATTGGTATAAAGTGATTTCTCCTCATTTTATTTTGCCATTGGCCACTAATGGATTGTCTCAAGTACTGATTGATCCATCATTCGCCTCGGCGACTGTAGCTATTTCGGCTGTTATGTTTAAATGCTGTATATTGTATTCAAGAAATGAAATGATTTCAAATTCATTACCTGTCATGCTGAAATTAATAAGGCATCGTATGATCTCATGTGAACAATAGCAAGGGACTATCGAAACATTATCAGAGAACTCGCATATAATCCATACAGGTCATCTTAGGCACATTACAAAGCCACTGTATTGTCAGAGGATATAAGGTATCATGTAAGTACAAATCAGTTGGGGAAAAGGACTTAGCACTCGAGGTCTCGCTCGTTTGTTGGCGCTGCAGGATGATCTTCTCCAGAAGACGGAGAGCCGTTGCTGTCCTTGAGAGATATTACCGCGAAAGCGACGATACGAATATGGTGACTTATTCTTGAATGAATTTCGCGACCACCACCTGCTCGTAGCCGAGCTGTTGACCCTTGTGCACACTCGGCGATGAACTGCAGCGTGGGCTTTCTGTCTACTCGTTATTCCGTAGTTTACTTGCTTGTGGATTACACTGCAAAGCAGTGCTGTCGAGTCGGAAGGTTGGTTGAAATTTCCTCTCTGCGGCATCGTCCTCGGAAAGGGACACGCCGTGCGCGCACATTGCGACCATATATAAGTCGTCAAGAAAAATGACGAAAGCGAAGCCGTATTGGGCCACCCGTGTAGGGGCACTGCTCAAAAAAAAAAAAAAAACGCATGCACTCTACGCCATATTCCCAACGCGACCCCATACAACGCACGAAAAGCCTCAGCGCCCCACAGAAACAGGAATAAGAGGAGAAGAAGGGTCGGGCGGCACAGGGAAGGCGTTGCACAGGGGAACAGCGGCATGCTTTGTGCTTGGTTCGCTTGCTCGATGTCCTTAGCCCGCGAATGTTTCAGCCGCAGCAAAATCGTGCGTGTTTTCGAGTACGCAGACTCGCCACATTCTGCCATCACCGCAGAGAGCTAATTGCCAACACATTGTAGAAGCGTCTGCCTGCTGCGGCGCTGCGGACTGGAAGCTCCCCTTTCAGGCTCTTATCGCAGCACTCTTTGCCGATAAGTGGCAGGTGCCCTTCGTTTGCCACCACCGTTTCCTGCCGACAAACTTTCCCCGCCTTAGAGTAGTGACAAGTCAACTTCCTTTGTGGGCCTCGTTCTTTGTTTTTAAGCCCACCACAGAGACGCGAATGCCCATAGCCGCACCTTCCAAGAATGGGCACCTTTGTTCGTATATGTGATGGGCCAGCACAGATAGGCAGTGGGGCACCGGATTGAAAAATTTCGGTGGAGGGGGGGGGAGGGGGCTTCAGCCCGGTCAGCCCATGCCTGCCGACGCCACTGGCTACGATAATCGACGTAAAAACGTAGGGTTCCGACCTTCTTCTTCACTAACACCACGGGTGATGCCCACTGACTCGTAGACGGCTGCATGATGTCGTCACGCAGCATTTCGTCGACTTGTTGCTTGATGGCCTCGCGTTCCCGTGCCGAATATCGGTAGGGGCTCTGACGGAGAGGACAGGCTTATTCGTCGCTTATGATGCCATGTTTTGCGAGAGAGGTCTGACGAAGCCTCGATGATGACGAGAAGCAGTCCTTGTATTGCTGTAGTAAGGCCTTGAGCTCCTTTTGTTGCTGCCTGGAAAGGCCTCGATTGACATCGAAGGCGGGCGCTCACACTGCTGTCGTCGTGGCGGGTGCCCAAGAATCGCTGAGGGCGAAGGCATTGCTTACTTCCACGTAATCACTTAGGTGCGCTACCGTCGTACCCTTATTCAGGTGCCTGTATTCGCTGCTGAAGTTCGTCACCATTACCTTGGCTTCGCCGTTATGCAGCTTGGCTATGGTTCTTGCGTCGCACATTTGACGGTTTAGGAGCAAGTGCTGGTCCTCTTCAATGGCGCCTTGTAAGTTGGTAGGGGCTTCGGTGCCGACGGAAATGATGACGCTCGACAATGGCGGCACGGTTACCTCCTCTCCTGTAGGGACTTTGGTGCCGACGGAAATGATGACGCTCGACAGCATAGGTCGGCGCACTCACACATGAGTGCTCACACGCACTCACTCGCACTCATTTCATAGACGTGAGTGCGAGTGCGAGTGAGCGCCAATGAGTGTGAGTGGAAGTGAGTGCGAGTGCGAGTGAGTGCAAGTGAGTGTGAGTGGAGGTGAGTGCGAGTGCGAGTGAGTGCCAATGAGTGTGAGTGGAAGTGAGTGCGAGTGCGAGTGAGTGCAAGTGAGTGTGAGTGGAGGTGAGTGCGAGTGCGAGTGAGTGCCAATGAGTGTGAGTGGAAGTGAGTGCGAGTGCGAGTGAGTGCAAGTGAGTGTGAGTGGAGGTGAGGGCGAGTGCGAGTGAGTGCTTGTGAGTGTGAGTGCAAGTGAGTGCGAGTGCGAGTGAGTGCCAGTGAGTGTGAGTGGAGGTGAGTGCGAGTGCGAGTGAGTGCTTGTGAGCGTGAGTGGAAGTGAGTGCGAGTGCGAGTGAGTGCAAGTGAGTGTGAGTGGAAGTGAGTGCGAGTGCGAGTCAGCGCCAGTGAGTGTGAGTGGAGGTGAATGCGAGTGCGAATGAGTGCCAGTGTGTGTGAGTGGAAATGAGTGCGAGTGCGAGTGAGTGGAAGTGAGTGTGAGTGCGAGTGAGTGCCAGTGAGTGTGAGTGCCAATGAGTGTGAGGTGTATGTATGTATGTATGTATGTATGTATGTATGTATGTATGTATGTATGTATGTATGTATGTATGTATGTATGTATGTATCCGTGGCCGTCTCGTTAATGGATTGTATACGAAAATCGCTATGCCATATGACTGCATGACGAATAAAATGACGTAATTATATCAAAATCATGACATGCATGATTTACATGAAACGGTCTTGGTGACTGCATGACGAACATAAATGACAGGTCATAACATGAAAATCATGACACGTATGGCATGAGCGGCTTGATTTACATGCCACGGTCTTGGTACTCTCCTGCCCAGCTAGCATACAAAGGATTTATGACGACTTCGAAACGGATATCCGAGACGTTAACGTTGCAGACGGCACGCGTAAGAAGCCTTAGTCCTGGATGCGTCGTATATCGTCTGATGTCCGGCTCATTGCACATGCGTCTTCAAAAAGCTGGTCTTTACGACGGCTTCGAGGAGACTCCAATAATCCCATTTTCCGGGATTTCTGAATCGGTTCAAAGACTTGCACGTGCGTCATCAAAAAGCTGTTCCTGAAATGTTAGCCGTAATCTGAAAAAGAAGCAGGAATCGTGCTCGGGAACTGGGCGCGCCCACCAATATTTTGGTCTGGTTGCCACCCTCAGAATATATAAATGATAATCTGACCTCAGAGCTAACGCCTTAGGGGTTCAAATGACGCCAAGGCATTTTTTGCACCCCTAAGGCATTAACTCTGTGGTTCTGAAGGCGTCAACGGGATAATAATTTTGGGGGGCACCCACGATCCACGGACGTCGTCCCTGCCTTATGGTAGTAGCTGCGACCCGCTATGTTACCAGCTCCACCATAAGGTTTAAGGTGCTGCAGAGTGGGGGTTAGTGCCAGCCCACCTGAATACTTTCGTCCTAGGAAGAAGTGCTGATGTCGCACTTGCGTGGAACGCTTTTTTCTGGTGGGTCAAAGCACTAGCATTGAGTGCAACAGAGCAATAGTGCAGTAAGGTAGGCACACAGTTGTCTGCGAAGGCTTTATCAGTCTTAGCATATAGGTCACAATTAGTTGTCATGCATACAAAAATCAATATAGCTTGTACTTTGTATAGTATGAAGCAAATCTACCAAAAACAGTAGTGACATATCTTTCTACAGTTAAGGATAGAAAGTTTCTTGGCAAGCGGCCTAACAAGGAGGCCCCACTGCCAATGATCATGACGTCAACAACATTTTATTCAACATTTCATTGAGGAACTAACTTATGGTAGTTTAAAAAAAAGAAATATGAGAGAAAAAATAAAACCACCAATATTCAAAAGGAACTGCAGAAGAAATAATTTAAATATATCTGGAACTTATTAACGACTAGAGGCTTACAGAAAGCGCACTAGTAACAATAATCAAAAGTCAAACGACAATGCATTTCTCAGCATGAGAGCAGCGCATCCTGTTATATCAGCACAGACAGCATAATGGATGACTGTGTGATAGCCGCTTTCAGTCATGTTATGCAGTATCTTCGCCACATAAAATCAATGAGTATGAACAAAGGAACTCAAATATGACCAGGTATCAAAGTGAAAATTTGCCTAGGACATCAGCTGAGTAAAGAGGCAAGCTTGAAAAGACTACCAAAAGCATCAATCAAGTGACAATGAATACTGACCAAAGTGACCTTCAAAGAAAATATCGCATGAAATATTAACATAATCGTTATAATGAACAACATCACAATGCAGTGCATAATATGCCACAGCGAGCAACGTTACATCGAAGCAACCTCAGTTTCATAATGAAGCTACATACTCGCGTACTTGAAGTCCAATACACTGGAGACAGGTAGAGAGGGTGGCCTGATCTAGTACGCCCCGGCCTTCTACTCTACTTCGGGGACAACGCAACAGGGGAAGAAGAGTGATGAAGCATGAGGATGGGGATAAGAATGAGTGATCCGTATATACATAATAAGACATGACTGCTTGCGCAAAGGGGACATGGACGCTAGTAATCATATTTCATTACGCTTGATACGAACTAGCCCAACTTATGGTGGCTGATCACTTCTGCAAAACAATGTGCTGTGACGCGGAAAATGTCGACCCGGCTCTCTTGACATAAACACTGGCAATAGTCAACCCCAGCACGGGTAACTGGGACCTCGCCTCTACTTGAAACGTGACAGGGGCCGCCATTAATCGGACGAATATGCTGTGCAGGGAAATGCACTCGAAGATTATGATAAAGGTCTAATAGTCGCATAATGAAAAGAAGCCACTTTAGTTGCATCTAAGTTTAATAGTCGCTTTTCATAATCCGCAACTTTGCGCAGTGGTACCGAACGTCTAGCATCCAGCTCATTTCTATTGAAAAAATGACCTTGAAGCATTTGGTAATTCGGTATGGTCCCCTATTTCGGGTGAAATACAGCTTTCATCTATAGCTTGTACTCCCATATCAGCCAGCCTAGTGGCCGCCGTCTGCTGCTGTAGCACGAATGGGGGACAGTCGCGAAATACTATGTGTTCTATTCTCTGATACATTAGACAGCGCTCACAGTTCGAGATGTACGCGCGACTGAAGAGGTGCGCGTAGTGCCGAGTTAGGTCGGCGACCAGGTGAAACCTGCGCAGTGTACTGGCACAGCTGCCGTTTATTCTACCCAGGAGGAAAAACTCGTGTCACTCTATTTGCCGCAGATGCCTGCATAGGTCGGCGCACTCACTCATGAGTGCACTCACTCGCACTCATTTCATAGACGTGAGTGCGAGTGCGAGTGAGTGCCAATGAGTGTGAGTGGAAGTGAGTGCGAGTGCGAGTGAGTGCAAGTGAGTGTGAGTGGAGGTGAGTGCGAGTGAGTGCCAGTGAGTGTGAGTGGAAGTGAGTGCGAGTGCGAGTGAGTGCCAATGAGTGTGAGTGGAAGTGAGTGCGAGTGCGAGTGAGTGCAAGTGAGTGTGAGTGGAGGTGAGTGCGAGTGCGAGTGAGTGCCAATGAGTGTGAGTGGAAGTGAGTGCGAGTGCGAGTGAGTGCAAGTGAGTGTGAGTGGAGGTGAGTGCGAGTGCGAGTGAGTGCCTTTGAGTGTGAGTGAAGTGAGTGCGAGTGCGAGTGAGTGCAAGTGAGTGTGAGTGGAGGTGAGTGCGAGTGCGAGTGAGTGCTTGTGAGTGTGAGTGCAAGTGAGTGCGAGTGCGAGTGAGTGCCAGTGAGTGTGAGTGGAAGTGAGTGCGAGTGCGAGTGAGTGCGAGTGAGTGTGAGTGGAGGTGAGTGCGAGTGCGAGTGAGTGCTTGTGAGTGTGAGTGGAAGTGAGTGCGAGTGCGAGTGAGTGACAATGAGTGTGAGTGGAGGTGAGTGCGAGTGCGAGTGAGTGCCAGTGAGTGTGAGTGGAGGTGAGTGCGAGTGCGAGTGAGTGCGGATGCTGGAAAAATTTGGGTGAGTGAGTGTGAGTGAGTGTTCCCCTACACGGCCGACCTATGCTCGACAGTGGCGGGACGGTTACCTGCTCTCCTGTCACATTCAGCGCATGATAGGCGACGTTGCAGTCTGACGGCGTTGCATTATCCGTGGACAGCGTGATTGACCTGGATCTTAGGTCAATGACTGCACTGTGCTGGTCCAGGAAATCCATGCCTAAGATAACGTCTCGCGAGCATTGCTGCAGAACCACAAAACTCACCGAATACGTCTGGCTGTCAATCGTCACTCTTGCCGTGGAGGTCCCAGTCGGTGTTATAAGGTGGCCCCCTGCTGTTCGGATATCTGGTCCTTCCCAGGCAGTCTTAACCTTTCTGAGCTTGGCGGCGAAGGGACCGCTGATGACAGAGTAGTCGGCGCCGGTATCGACTAGAGTGGTGACGCTGTGGCCGTCGGTAATCACGTTGAGGTCGGTGGTTCGTCGTCTAGCATTCCGGTTAGGTCGGGGAGTGGGATCACGGCTGCGTCGGCTTGGTCCGGCGCTGCTATGTCGCGTCGGCGGCGAGGCTATCTCGCGAGGACTCTGGTCTGGCGGCGTGCTGCGACTACGTCGGGAGGGTTCGTGCGTCGTGGTCGTCGTCATCGGCGGCGGTGGCGGCGGAGGATCTTCGGCATTGCGTCGTGCAGCAACCGCACCCCCATCGGTTGCTGCCTTTAGTTTCCCGGATAGGGGCTTGGAGGTCGGGCCCGGTTAGGGCCGGTGTACTGTCGGCGATCCGGGGAGACGTAGCGGCCAGGCGAAGGTGAACGGGATGGTCGTCGTCGTTGCCATTGCGATCCGGCAATGTAGGCGGCGATGTCGCGAGGTCGCTCACCTGGGCGCCGACGCGTACTGGCAGTAGCGGTAGGTGTGCCCGGCTTCGCCACAGTGGTAGCATAGTGGGCGGTGGTTCGCGGTGCGCCAAACGTCGGTTTTCCTCTTCGTGCGCTGGACTACTGGCGAGCGGGATGGCGTCGGAGGTGGCGACGGTGGCTGGCGACGAAACTGTGGAGGCGTGGGGTCCTGGCGTGGACGAGGAGCAGCGGCAGGTCGTCGTGCACCAGCTGCGTAGGTCATCGCCTCCGGTTGGGGTGTCGGTGGTTCGGCAACACTCAGCGAGTGTTGTATCTCCTCGCGAATATGTCTTCGAGGGAGGCGACTTGGGGCTGAGACGACGACAACATACGGCGGAGCTCCTCGCGAACAATAGCCGTTATGGTCTCGCGTAGGTCGTCGCGGCCGAGTCCTTGTAGTTCAGCGATGTCTGGGCACATGCGGCGATTGTATTGCCGGGTGCGCATCTCGAGGGTCTTCTCAATGGTGGTATCCTCGGAGAGAAACTCTTGAACCGTCTTTGGCAGGTTTCTGATCAGTCCGGCGAAGAGCTCCTGCTTCACTCCTCGCATAAGCAGGCGAACCTTCCCAGGCAGCACGCCAACACAGGACTTATGTAGGCGTGAAGTCGGCCAAAGTCGGCAGCGATATCGGGCCTAAGTCGGCAAATCGCGCTCACGCTACTTTCACCCACATGTGCCCGATGACGGCCAGCCAGAATGGCGCCACTGTGGCGAAGCCACCATGGGTCGAACTTGGCCAGCCAGAGTGGGCGAAATTTGGCCAGCCAGAGTGGCCGAAATTTGGCCAGCCAGCGTGGGCGAAATTTGGCCAGCCAGAATGGGTCAAATTTGGCCAGCCAGAATGGGTCGGATTTGGCTAGGTAGCATTGGCCGATGTTGCGGGCATTCAGGCTTTTTTGGCGTGTTGTCGGCCCCGCCGACATCGGGAAACCCCTTGCGCGACCGTTCACAGCCACTATGGTGTTTGTAGTTTACCCCACGTGTGTCGCGCCGTTTGGATTGCGATAATTTTATTTTTTGTTTTCACATTTTCGAAGGACCAACAGTAGTTTGTGTAAATGTGCCTCTCACGCATACGCGAAAGCTTTATTAACACAGTAATAAGTGGGGCTAAGTGGATCCTCTGTAGTTTCTATTAATGCGTTCTCACCAAAACAAATAACACAACAAGAGAGGTTTATAGGGAAAAGCACTATTTCATTTATTTTGTGAACTCTGCATTGATAATATGCTATTCTCGTGTTGCACCGTCGTAGTGGAAAAACTTCGGCAAGGGTGGAACCTGCGGGAAAAGGCGTGAAAATTAGCACAGCTGTGGAGCACATCAGCACTATACTATAATTCCATGCAACTTATGTGCGACTCATGAACAAACGCGGAAATACAAGAAATGTCAGAAACATTCATAATCGGGCACTACTTTAGAAAATAACAAAACAAAGTCGTCCTTTTAAATATAATGAATCTATGTTCAATATCCAACCCCGAGATCTTGGTGTCGTGTCGCTTTAGATACCCAAGGGGGAAAAAACGTGAGTAAAGGATCTGTTGCAAAGCAACTTTAAAAGCGGCACATTACTTGAAATAGGTGCATCTTGCATTATAATAAATTTAATATTTTTGGCATACATCGTAAAGGAAAACATGTAGACGTGAGCTAACACGACACACCCCAGGGATGGGGTCGTTAGGCAAAAATGTTCTTAAATGATAGGTGTAAGGTGCATTATAAGCAGATATTAGAGAAGGAACCTCTTTTCAAGGCTACTTTAAAAATGCCATCGCGTGCCGAACTGCCGCACATGTCCTGCACCAAGGAGCGCGTGTTCGGTATCACATTACCTTTAAAAATACGGGCAAGAAAAGAAAATGTTACGAGACGAGAACTGCAAGTCACCACACAAAGGGTGTTTGATACAAGCACAGGATTAACTACATGAAGTAAAACTGCTTTGGGACAATGTACGTAGGCCTCTTTATTCGAAAATAAAGAGCCTACGCACCTCACGACACAAATAATATATAAAGTGGAACCGGTGCTTCCACATGACAACAATATGTGCCACATCCCATTTTGAAAACTGGCCAGCAACTTACCGAATTTTGGCATCCGCTCTGCACTCTTCAGCTGTGAGTCCGCAATACAAATTCGGCGACGACACTGTAGTCTCACCAAAAGGCACAGGCTTGTGTTCATATACAACCGATGTCACAGTTGGGATGGGCATTGTCTTAGGAGGTACACTCGCCAAGGAATCGCGCAATCAACTTGAATGATCGATAAATGCGGTACATGATAAACGATAAACGCGTGGACAGACTGCGTGCAGCCGCTGAAACTCGTTCTTACACCTTGCACGTTGGTAGCGATGCAGCCGCGACGAGAGAGCGCGGAGAGAGTTCCTCGTGGTTTCCCCCTCGGAAGGCAGCGAACGCCAGCAAAAGCAGGTTCAGAACCACATTCTTTGCAAACTGCAGATGAGCACAATGGATGTTCACGGAGGGGGCCGTGACAAAGGTGGCCAGTTCGGGAGGGGACGCGCGCCCCCCTCCCCACACACTTTTTTTTTATGTTTAGTTGCTGCTGGCTTAGCACGTGCTAGGTTGCTTCTCGGCAGAGCACGCTCGTTTTTCTTGCTTTCTTTTTTTTTTTGTAGCTGTCTCAAAACGTGGAAGACAGCATGTCTGTGGGGCAAACATTTTTGCTCAATGGCGGGGACACCCGCCGGGACTGCATTTGTTAAGTGCAGCTCAGTGCAGCCTGTGGCGTATGCTGGCACGCATGTGTTCTCTTGCCAGCTACTTGTAACACAGGATTTCGCAGAGACTGAACCACCCACTATAGCTAAAAACGCGAGCGAGATGTTGCACTGCACGCAACAAACGTAGCGAGGACGCACGGCGCCGCCATTCTGTTTGAATTCCTGCCATTTTCTTCAGCGCACGAAAGACATGCACGTTCTGCCTTTCCGCGCGACAAGAAATACTGCGATGACTCTGTCTCTACGCGCCCTTCTTTTGCCCTTATTGGTTATAAATAAATGAGTTGTTAAATATCAGAATACGCACATGTGCGCTTATATCAACGCCATAGTCTCATACGAACGCCAGTGATAAATCCGACACACTGCACAGAGCATGCACTCAAGCTCGATATATTCTGCTCATTTAACCAGTACAACGTAACCGATGGCCGATGTGTAAACGAATTCGATATGTATGGAAAGAACGCAAAAACGGACGTTACACAAAAAAGTAAAAAAAGCATGAATTATACGCAATGGCGTGGACATATTAAGGAATTATTAGCCTATGGTATCTGCGTGGTAGAAGAGAGCATGGAGGTGCATTGTCTACCCGACCAGTAGACAATTATTTTCTTTTGCTGAGCTTATGCGAGCTGCGATACATGCGTTGCGCTGTACAGGAGCTGTTTTTGAAAGGATTGCACTAGTTTCGCGAACGAACTGATGAAATGTAGTGGAGGGCCACGTGGTCAACAACAGCTTGACTTAGGACGGCTGGTTTATGCTGTAACCCTGCTCAAACGTATGAAGAAACCAGGGAACAGAAGAGAGCTTTGATTTTCAACTGATTTTTTTTTCAGTGCATGCTTGCTGTTTTTATATAACATAAGATACGCAGATCGCCTGCACAAGAACACTCTGTGATCAGATACACTCTAGTAGAACTCACCAGAAAAGCTCTCTCTATATCAATTATAGGTGTGTGCATTTGTTTGCCACCTTTGAGATGAAAAATGCTTGCCATATCACTGCTTGGTATTTTTCGTTTTTGCTTTTTTCGCATATGTCGTGGTCTTGACAAGAGCACTTCATTTGAATTTGCAATACAAATGGATCTATGTATTTCATGGTCCTCTCATTATAGAGCTAGCACTAGATCAGTATTGTCTCCTCGCTGTCGCAATGTTAGCTCTGTATACCGTTCTTTTGCATAAGTTGCTAAATGTCAGTAGTATAACGCCGGTGGCGAGTTTATCTCCGCTTCAGCGCACCATAAAGTCGGCGCTAGACCTTTTTTTGTCCACGCGCTGTTACCTCCATATGCCTTTTCCTTCCATAGGTTGCTAAATGTCAGTAGTATAGCGCCGCTTGCAACTGTTTATCTTTGTTTGAACATATGAGTGCTGGTTATGCCCATCGATGTATGCACGAACTAGTTCAATTTCTATGAATTTAAATTTTCTGACATGCGCGCTGTCAGATAATTTTCCACCATGCTTGTCGATCCTTCTGGCTAATGTTAACTGTTGCGCCAGCCTGTTTCGCTAAGTTCCCGCAAAACATCCCATAGATGTATATATGAATAGTTTATATGCATGTTTTTTGTGTGCCCTGCTTATTAAAAACAATGCGCGCGAACATAATGTCATATATGCTGCCCTTCTTCGTCGCCTTCTCCTTCCACCTCTTGCTTGCTACGTACGTCACATGATTCCCCCTCCCCCCGAAAGAAGCGTTGGTGAGAAATGGAAATAATGAAGCAAGAGCAGCAAGAGAGACAAATGAGTGAAAAATGAAAAATTCACAAAGTTCCATGTCCTCAAGAAAGTTCCGCGAAGTCACTACTCTTCAGCTGAAGATATACCAGCTGAAGGTTGCTTATTAAAAACAATGCGCGCGAACATAATGTCATCTATGCTGCTCAAAACGCACGTGCGCTATGTTCCGGCAATGAAACGCGTATACATGAATATACGAAGCTCAACATCTTATTCTTACGTCGAATCTCTCAAGTGAATTTCGGTCATCCTTGTGTCGATCGGATCTCTATTGTTATATACAGCAGGCTTCCAAAGAGGCCCGGCCGATATCAACCATGAAAGGCTGCGGCGTAGTCGACGTTGCCTCCAGGACAACAGACATGACTCAATGTCTCCTGTGAAATAATCTTCCTGGGCAAATATCGCGCCAAATTCGCCATTCCTCAGGTGATTCTGATGAGCGGCAAAATCGGCGCCACATTTGCCGGAGAAAGTTATCGGCTAACCGACGGGGGCTTTAAGGTGGCATACTTGGCACAGTGTTGCCGATAAATGGTGTCGGCCAGCCCATATTGTCTGTAGAAAGGCAAAATCGGCGCCATAGCTGCCGTTGAAAGCCATCGCCTCAGCCGATGTCGGCAGTAACGCGGCATAAGCGGCCCCATGTTGCCGATTACAGTAGACGGCCTGCCGATATCGGCGGGGCAGCGGCTATAGTAGCCCGACGTTGCCAGTCATTTACGGCGGCGTGGCCGATACTGGCTTGCTGTCGGCAACATTAGGCCGTGGATGGGCCGAACTTTGCCGCCATAAAACCAATATCGGCCCTACGTTGCGTGCTGCCTGGGTTCTTGTCCTCAGGCATGTCGGTGTCGGCGTGGCAGAAAAGTCGCGTCATCCCCTCCGTAAAGGTTGTTACATTTTCGTTGGGGAGCTGTACCCGAGTCTCAAGTAGTTCAAAAGGACAGAAAGTTGAGCGAGTTGGTAACAGTCCATAGTCAAAAGAAGAGGCGTGCCGGACACGGACACAAGGTGAGCAGTGAACAACACGCGGTTGTTCACTGCTCGCCTTGTGTGCGTGTCCTGCACGCCTCTTCTTTTGACTATGATCTCAAGTAGTGATGCGGCTCTTTCCTTCCGCACAACGCTTGCAAAGGTGGGCAAGAAAGCAGCGCGGAAGTCGTCCCCAGGTTCGAATCGTTGACTCACGGTTCTCGAACCAAGTCCTTGCGGTGTCTTCCAAGTAGAAATACACATGACGCAGCTTATCGTCGGGGTCCCACTTGTTAAAGGGGCACTGACACCAAAATTTTCGTCTGCTGTTTTTTCGCTGCAATACGTAGCTGGGGACCCGTTAGCCATGACACGGCACATCATTTGCTCCAGCGCGCGTCAGATAATTATTTACGGCCTGTTTATTACCCACTAGTTTCAGTTTTGTTTTGGGAGAGCTCAAAAAACGACGAGGCGCCCGGTGAAACTGGCGCCATCTAGCGCTCGCGATGGAATAGACGAGTTCGCACACGTGAGCACACATAACTGTGACGCACTTCCGCACGACAACCGCCGCGTGCTCGTTTTCTTTCGCTTGCCGCACGTCCTGCGCGTTGTTCTCGCTGTTGCTGTCATCGTTGTTGGGTGGCAACTATTTTCTTGAGGTCTGGCGTCGCCGGCAGTCTACTAACGCAGCCGCAGAGAATAAGCAATGGCGGCTATGACGTCATCATTGCTAGCTGCACTGTCGGAGCTCGGCTGTCGTGGTGACGTCGCGGAAGTTGGGGGTCCCCTTCAGGTCACCTTTGCTGCTGTCGATGTCGCGATGTACGGCGTCTAGCGCTCGACTGCGCATGCGAACTTCAATATTCATTTAAATTACCTTCGGAGCTGTGTTCGCCATTGAGATTTGGTAGATGACATCTGTATGCCCACGAAAATCGATCTCTCAGGCTGTCTTAGCAGCGAAATTTTGGTGTCAGTGCCCCTTTAAGGGCGGCGACGCGGTCGTAGATGTCCAGCCAGCATTCCGGGTCCTCGTATGACGTCACCAAGGTTGCTATTTGGGCCTGTTGGTTTGCCATTAGTGGGTGTAACATTGCGCAAAATTGACAAGGACACAAGATAGACGTTGTAACACACAGGGCGCAAACTTTCAACAATTTATTTCGGAACAGTGTACCTCTTTTATACTTGACGAACATAAATGCGCATGTCCCAGGAAACAACATCAAACACGTGCACACCCACTCAAAAAAGCAATTTCTTTTTTTGACAATGCTATGGAAGCTTCACTGACGCAACCATCTTTCAATTGTGAGATATTATGAGCTTCTATAATCAATCGCGTCGTTTCATTTCTACTTCTTGCGATTATGATGCACGCATCGAACACAGGTGTACATCCACAAACTCTGCAATGAATAGCTAACCAACCACCTGAATGATTTTTAACATTATTCTCATGTTCGCGAAGCCTGTCGTTAATGCAACGACCTGATTGCCCAACATAATAGCGGTCGCAAGTTAAAGGAATACGATACACAATACCTTTATTGCATGCAACATACTTGGTGCGATGCTGCTTATTGCAACACTTCTTTTCTCTGCCTTTCTTATTAGTTAATTGGCATAGCATAGCAAGTTTATCGGGTGCGGAAAATAACACTTTAACACCGACCCGGTCGCCTACCTTCTTCAAGTTGTGCGATATTTTGTGAATGTAAGGCAATACCGTCGTTTTCCTTTTTCTTTTCTTTCTGGGCTTGTTGTGTCGCATTACCGGTAACCTTTATACTCCTAAGTATCTTTTCGGCAACAGAAACCAACAGCTGTCTCGGGTAACCAACCTCATTTAGACGCGTGCACTGTTGGCTGAAGCTTTCCTCAATCTGATGGGAGCAAGATTTGTCTAAGGCGTTCTTGAAGCAGAGATTTATAATTGCCCGCTTGACTAATTTGGAATGCGCAGAGTTATAAGGGAGAATGAGTTTGTTAGCTCGGGGTTCATACCTCCAACACAAATGATTGTCATTAAAAAAGAATCTAATGTCTAAAAACCTGAGGCTTGAGTCTGTGGGCATCTCGTGGGTGATCTGTAATGGTTTCAAACATTTTTCCGCGATTGACAAAACCTTTGATGCCTCTTGATTAAAATCGCCTGAACTACATTCTAAAAGAAACAAATAATCATCAACGTATCTGAAGCCCTTGCACACCATTGTAGATAGCAAATTGCCAGCCAGTGTCTTGTCTAGATGAGATAAAAATAGATCACTAAGAATTGGGGCTATGCAAGATCCAATACATATACCCTTCTTCTGAAGAAAATAGCTGCCCTCCCACTTGATATATGTAGATTTGAGATAAAATTGAAGAAGCTCTAAAAACTGTATGCTCGCAAGTCCGGTCTCGTTTTGGAAGGATATGGCTCCGTATTCATCAATGGCTCTTTCCACGCACAGAAGAATGTCATCATGAGGTAATGAGTAATACAGGTCTGTTATGTCAATGGAGAACGCTCTAAAATTCTTATCTGGGTGCGCACTTACAAAGTGCAAGACATCATTTGAATTCTTCACAAGAAACGGGTCATTAACTGGCAGGATTTTTAGTTTCTCCTGCAAAAACAAGGCAATTGGCTTCTGCCATGAGTCGTGTTCAGAAACAATAACCCTTAGGGGAGCGTCAATCTTATGCATTTTGACATTAAAAAACGCATCTAGGTGGTCATTGGTGCTCTTTTCAACGGAATTCCTGAGCTTTAAAAGGTTCAGCCTCGTGCACATCTTCTTTGCTTCGCTTTTCAATTTAGTCAAGGAAATACCGTCGTGGCAGTTAAACAATTTCGAAATAGTCTGACTGGCTTTAAGACCAAACGTGCCGGATTTCAAAACAGCAAACCCACTTTCCTTATCGGCCTGGAGCACATACAAGTCATGGTCTACTAAGTATCGCGCGACACGTTTCACAGGAAGCATTGAAGTTGACTGCTTACATCGTGACAGAATGTCGACTCCTCGGGATATGCACTGTTGGGATTCGTCATTAGGGGCAAGCCGTGACACCTGCCTAACATAGGAGAGCACCGGACCTGAAGAACACTGCTGTCATTCTGAAGAACAATTCACGCCTCACTAGGGAGATCGCCGAGACCGAACGTATTAGCAGGTTAGGGGAAAGCTGTGTCAGCACACCGTCGATAGCTCTTTCAGATAAAGAGATGGCGTTTTTACGCATGTGCGCCAATGATGTATGATCTGATGTGTACCTATATATACGTGATCCCCGTGCTAATAAACACTTGTTGGAAGTTCAGCGCTTGTCCCGTCTGGTTTTTGTCTTCGTCCTTGTCCTCTTTTGCGCTGCAGGTTGTAGTTAACGTGCCATTGTAGCCATTGTTGGTTTGCCATTGTAGTTTGCCATTGCGCCCTGTGTGTTACAACGTCTATCTTGTGTCCTTGTCAATTTTTCGCAATGTTACACCCACTAATGGCAAACCAACAGGCCCAAATAGCAACCTTGGTGAAGTACATTTCTAGTTCTTCGGGCCACTTTTTCCATGTTTCGTGTGACCCTCATGCTACAGTGGCACTTATCGCCGTGACAGTATGCCGTGCCAGAACCCTGGCATTCTGCGTAAGGAATCGTGTTCTGCCAGAAGACGTCATCGCTCTGTTTGGTGGGTTCCTGCCTTCGGCAGGACACGGCAGCAGAGTTTGTAAAATCCTGAAATCCGAGGCGCTCCGGCAGGCCCGCTGTTACAGACGACTTCTGGCTGTTCAACTGCACCAAGCTTCGCACCCTTCCAAGTCGGATCGGGATCTGAGACAGTTCATGCTCATCGCCGACCGTACCACAGATTTTTGTGGCAGTCACATCTGAGTCAGCTCCGGAGCCTTGTCCCCAGGGGACAACCCACCTCGAGCTGTCCCATCCACATGGTCGAGCAGGTGCACCTTCCAGAGGACGTCCGTAAAGTGTTGGGCCATGGTCCTAAGTTTGCCGTGCAAACCAAAAGGACAGCGCCTGAACTGCTCTCCTATGTTAGGCAGGTGTCACGGCTTGCCCCTAATGACGAATCCCAACAGTGCATATCCCGAGGAGTCGACATTCTGTCACGATGTAAGCAGTCAACTTCAATGCTTCCTGTGAAACGTGTCGCGCGATACTTAGTAGACCATGACTTGTATGTGCTCCAGGCCGATAAGGAAAGTGGGTTTGCTGTTTTGAAATCCGGCACGTTTGGTCTTAAAGCCAGTCAGACTATTTCGAAATTGTTTAACTGCCACGACGGTATTTCCTTGACTAAATTGAAAAGCGAAGCAAAAAAGATGTGCACGAGGCTGAACCTTTTAAAGCTCAGGAATTCCGTTGAAAAGAGCACCAATGACCACCTAGATGCGTTTTTTAATGTCAAAACGCATAAGATTGACGCTCCCCTAAGGGTTATTGTTTCTGAACACGACTCATGGCAGAAGCCAATTGCCTTGTTTTTGCAGGAGAAACTAAAAATCCTGCCAGTTAATGACCCGTTTCTTGTGAAGAATTCAAATGATGTCTTGCACTTTGTAAGTGCGCACCCAGATAAGAATTTTAGAGCGTTCTCCATTGACATAACAGACCTGTATTACTCATTACCTCATGATGACATTCTTCTGTGCGTGGAAAGAGCCATTGATGAATACGGAGCCATATCCTTCCAAAACGAGACCGGACTTGCGAGCATACAGTTTTTAGAGCTTCTTCAATTTTATCTCAAATCTACATATATCAAGTGGGAGGGCAGCTATTTTCTTCAGAAGAAGGGTATATGTATTGGATCTTGCATAGCCCCAATTCTTAGTGATCTATTTTTATCTCATCTAGACAAGACACTGGCTGGCAATTTGCTATCTACAATGGTGTGCAAGGGCTTCAGATACGTTGATGATTATTTGTTTCTTTTAGAATGTAGTTCAGGCGATTTTAATCAAGAGGCATCAAAGGTTTTGTCAATCGCGGAAAAATGTTTGAAACCATTACAGATCACCCACGAGATGCCCACAGACTCAAGCCTCAGGTTTTTAGACATTAGATTCTTTTTTAATGACAATCATTTGTGTTGGAGGTATGAACCCCGAGCTAACAAACTCATTCTCCCTTATAACTCTGCGCATTCCAAATTAGTCAAGCGGGCAATTATAAATCTCTGCTTCAAGAACGCCTTAGACAAATCTTGCTCCCATCAGATTGAGGAAAGCTTCAGCCAACAGTGCACGCGTCTAAATGAGGTTGGTTACCCGAGACAGCTGTTGGTTTCTGTTGCCGAAAAGATACTTAGGAGTATAAAGGTTACCGGTAATGCGACACAACAAGCCCAGAAAGAAAAAGAAAAAGGAAAATCGACGGTATTGCCTTACATTCACAAAATATCGCACAACTTGAAGAAGGTAGGCGACCGGGTCGGTGTTAAAGTGTTATTTTCCGCACCCGATAAACTTGCTATGCTATGCCAATTAACTAATAAGAAAGGCAGAGAAAAGAAGTGTTGCAATAAGCAGCATCGCACCAAGTATGTTGCATGCGATAAAGGTATTGTGTATCGTATTCCTTTAACTTGCGACCGCTATTATGTTGGGCAATCAGGTCGTTGCATTAACGACAGGCTTCGCGAACATGAGAATAATGTTAAAAATCATTCAGGTGGTTGGTTAGCTATTCATTGCAGAGTTTGTGGACGTACACCTGTGTTCGATGCGTGCATCATAATCGCAAGAAGTAGAAATGAAACGACGCGATTGATTATAGAAGCTCATAATATCTCACAATTGAAAGATAGTTGCGTCAGTGAAGCTTCCATAGCATTGTCAAAAAAAAAAGAAATTGCTTTTTTGAGTGGGTGTGCACGTGTTTGATGTTGTTTCCTGGGACATGCGCATTTATGTTCGTCAAGTATAAAAAGAGGTACTCGTATGACGATCCGCGGAAGGTAGGCGGCTCTCTGGGCTGGTTGACGACCACGGTTGCCGGAGACCTTGCTTCCGTCATCGTGGATACCGGTTTCGTTGCAGCCCTTGGTTTCTTGTCCTGGTCGGGGAGCGGCAGGTATTTGGGCGGGAGTCCTTGTTGTCTGCGGCTAACTCGAACGACCGGGTTGGCGTCGTCCCCTTGGCGGCTTGGGCTTGGCCCACGGCTGGACGGGGGCGTAGGGTACATGGACCGTGAAGCACCTCCACAAAATGTCACGTGGTTGTGACACACGCAGCACTTAGGACGAAGCACGCAGGACTCAAGGTGATGTCAGGAGAACTGCTTATTGGGCGAACTTGTGCCCAGTAAAACAAGGCCAATCACAATTCACAGAAACAGCGGCGTGAACAGTCGTCGGTCGACGGAGAGATTGACAAGTGGCGTACTGCGCCGGCTTTTATACACGCGTCATAACGCGTTCTCCCATTATCTCTGGAGTTCCAGAAGTTACTGAAATGTGCGCGTCAAGCATGCTAAGTTTGAAGAATGGTCGACATGGTTCTAGAAGTGGCATGCGAGATAAACGCGGCCTGCGCTTAACAGAAAGTGATAACAGTGCTCCCCGCAAACGATCAAAACGAGCGCGTGTGTCACTGGGAAGTAATAACGGCTTTCCACGCAAACCAAAACAACCGCACGTGTCAACAGCAAGAAGGCGTGAAAGTCCCTACACGGCTGTAAAATGCCACGCTTTCTAAACAAATACACAAATAATGCTGGTTGTAAGGTTTCAATATAAATGGCCATTAGCTAACTTTACCAGATGCCAACATTCCGAGCCCTACGCAGCCTCCCCGTTACACCAACCCTCTGCCCTACACATTACAATTTCGATTTTGGCGACTGCGGCCGGGATTCGTCTTCACAATTCCTCAAAGAGCAAGAAAGCTCCTTTGACACCCAGAGCTGCCATGACTAGTTGCGGGCAGTTTTATGTCGGGAGACGGCGTGTATTTGCGAGGAGGAATAGACTGTGCTACCCGAAAAATTCAGGCAACCGGAACAAGATCTCTTTTCATATATAGTCTCCCACAGTGGCGCAGGCAGGCATGGGCTGACCGGGCTGAAGCCCCCGCCCCGAAATTCTTCAAGCCGGTGCCCCACTGCTTATCTATGCTGGCCCATCACATATACGAACAAAGGTACCCATTCTGGGAAGGTGCGGCTATGGTTATTCGCGTCTCTGTGGTGGGCTTAAAAACGAAGAACGAGGCCCACAAAGGAAGTTGACTTGTCACTCTATGGCGGGGAAAGTTTGTCGGCAGGAAACTGTGGTGGCAAACGAGGGGCACCTGTCATTTATCGGCAAAGAGTGCTGCGATAAGAGCCTGAAAGGGAGCTTGCAGTCTTTGCAGCACAGCTCCGCAGCAGGCAGACGCTTCTGCAATGTGTTGACAATTAGCTCTCTGCGGTGATGGCAGAATATGGCGAGTCTGCGTACCCGAAAACACACGTGGTTTTGCTGCGGCTGAAACATTCGCGGGCTAAGGACATCGAGCTAGCGAACGAAGCACAAAGCATGCCGCTGTTCCCCTGTTCAACGCCTTCCCTGTGCCGCCCGACCCTTCTTCCCCTCTTATTCCTGTTTCTGTGGGGCGCTGACTCTTTTCGTGCGTTCTACGGGGTCGCGTGGGGAATATGGCGTACAGTGCATGCGTTTTTTTTCTTTTTGAGCCCCTACACGGGTGGCCCAATACAGCTTCGCTTTATTCATTTATTCATTTATTCATAATACCTCAAAGGTCCCACATGGGACATTACATGAGGGGTGGGCGAACGAAAAAACTGGCTGGTCAGGTTAGGTTTCATGACTTGAAAGATGGTCTTCAATGGCAGCTTTGAATTGAGCAATGTCGGTGATGAGGGCGATATCGGATGGAAGGGCATTCAATTCTTCGGCAGTATGCAGAAAAAATGAACGTTGGTAGGTGGTCGTATGTGCACGTGGTAGACACACAGCATGTCGGTGCGAGTGGCGAGCGGAACGATGTGCAGGAATGATTGGTTTCCTGGAGGCAGCGAATGGAAAAAACCTAAAAAATAATATTCGTCGAGCAGTCTTGCGGCGAGAAGAAAGTGAGGGGAGGCAGAGCTGGGATTTTAAGGTGGATACACTTGACCTTTAGGAATAATCGGAAAGAATGAACCTGGCAGCGCGGTTCTGGACCGAGTCAAGGGAATTGTTTATATTAACTTGGTGATTGTCATAAATAGCAGAGGCATATTCTAGTTTGGATCGAATCAACGTTTTATATGCAAGTAGTTTGACTGCAGGGGATGCTGATGGTAGGTGACGGCGTAGATAACCTAATCGGCGATTGCAGGAATTAGTTCGTCATTTTTCTTGACGACTTATATATGGTCGCAATGTGCGCGCACGTCGCGTGCCTTTCCGAGGACGATGCCGCAGAGAGGAAATTTCAACCAACCTTCCGACTCGACAGCACTGCTTTGCAGTGTAATCCACAAGCAAGTAAACTACGGAATAACGAGTCGACAGAAAGACCACGTTGCGGTTCATCGCCGAGTGTGCACAAGGGTCAACAACTCGGCTACCAGCAGGCGGTGGTCGCGAAATTCTTTCAAGAAGGAGTCACCATATTCGTATCGTCGCTTTCGCGGCAATATGTCTCAAGGACAGCAGCTGCTCTCCGTCTTCTGGAGAAGCTCATCCTGCAGCGCCAACCATACGAGCGAGACCTCGAATGCTAAGTCCTTTTCCCCAACTGATTTGTACTTACATGATACCTTATATCCTCTGACAATACAGTGACTTTGTAATGTGCCTAAGATGACCTGTATGGATTATATGCGAGTTCTCTGATAATGTTCCAATAGTCCCTTGCTATGGTTAACATGAGATCATACGATGCCTTATTAATTTCAGCATGCCAGGAAATGAATTTGAAATCATTTTATTTCTTGAATACAATATACAGCATTCTAGACATAACAGCCGAAATAACTACAGTCGCCGAGACGAATGATGGATCAATCAGTACTTTAGACAATCCATGAGCGGCCAATGGCAAAATAAAATGAGGAGAAATCACTTTATACCAATACCTTTTTCGGCAACAGTATCTGGTCGAACAACTCGAATAGAGAAGGCTATATGTTCAAGCAAAAGTGCAAATGAGTTCCATGAAGAAAAAAAGAGCGCAAGAGAACGGGGACAAACACAAAGCACGTACAAATGACAGGCATTTGCACTGCTCTCCTTATGTCCGTGTCCTGCACGCCTCTTCTTTTGATTATGGACTGTTACCAACTCGCTCAACTTTCTCTCCTTTTGAACTTCATTTCTAGTACCCTGAGCCCTTTTCCGTGTTCTCCTACTTATCTGCGCAATCCTGCTTCTGTAGCCTCTTTAATTGCTATATGTATGTTTCGCGCTAGAATTATGTCGTGGTTCAAACGCAATAATATCATTCCGATGGAAATTCAGATGTTGTGTGGTTTTCATCTTCCTTCTACGGGACACGCGAACAGGATTTGCGCGATTATTTCAGCCGAAGCATGGCGGCAAGTCAGATTTTATCGACAATGTTTAGAAGCCAGCTGCGCCACCAGGGGAGACCGTCAAAGGAACCGCACTTGCGCCAATTGGTTGAGAGTTTCCGAGCAGCACGCGGATTTTTTGTGGAGGACGATGCTACCGGATCTACTGCAAAGTAAGAGCAATTCTTTTTCTACTAAATCGCCGTCGGAAAAGGTAATGATTCTCGGAGACGCCGTTTTGGACGAGAACCACAAGAAAATTCTAGCATTAGGCCCTAAGTACTGTTTTCATCCTAACCTAAAAGAAGTTGACGTTTTAAGCTTACCTAGATCTATAACTAAGGTTATTCCGGAAGTTGAACGGTCTCGGTGTATTTCAGATTGCTTCGCCAGCATCAAGCATTCGAACGATCTCGTTAAGGCCTCTGACCTTATCCGACCGGTTGTAAATTACTGTGTGGAACATAAGCTTCGACCTGTTGTATCTGATAAGGAAGGTTGTTTTGTAATAATGCCGAATAGCACTTTCTCTGATAAAGCCTCAGCAGCTGTTGAAAAGAATTTTAGACCTGTGAAACTGAAACCTTCTGTAGTAAAACAACGAGCTGTCGATCTCCTGTTGAAACATAATCTAGATAAGGTAGCTTCCAGTGTTAAAAAGGCAAAACTGCTCACTTTAGAATTATTTTTCTCGGCGAAAACCCATAAGCCAGAAATTCCGTTTCGCTCGATTGTATCAGAGTCAGGGACTTGGCAAGTTTGTGTAGGTAGCTATTTGCAGAAGTGCTTAACATCCTTAAGTTTTTCTGACCCCTTCCGTGTACGTAATTCTCAGGCTCTAGTTCAGTTGTTAACAGAGGAAAATCCTGGCCACTGCACAGCATTTAGCATGGATGTAGAAGATTTGTATTACTCGTTGCCGCATGAAGGTTTACTAAATTGCGTGAAAGAATGTATTCAAGAACAAGGGCAGGAGTCCGGTTTCATAGATAGATGCGGAGTTTCCACAGGTACCTTTCTAGAAATTCTCTCCATGTACTTAACGTCAACATTAGTTGGATACAGGGAAGGCGCGTTTGTGCAGAAATCAGGGATTTGTATAGGTTCAAAGGTAGCCCCTATTCTAAGTGATCTATACTTGAGCAAGTTTGACTGCCGTTTAAAAGAGGCCTTAGGGGACCGCATAATTAGGGTATTTCGGTATGCGGACGATTACTTGGTACTTTGTAGTAAGGATGATTTTGAATCCGTCGTCACCGACGTAAGCGATCAATTTAAACTTAATGGAGATGGTCTAAGGTTTACGAAAGAACTACCGGAGAGAAACGTAATACAATTTTTAGATATCTCCTTGTCATTTGAGCAGAATCACGTGTGTTGGCAGTATTCCCCTAGAGCATCTAAGCCGTTGTTAAACTTTGACTCCAAGCATTCGAAAGTAGTAAAAAACGGAATAGCCTTGTCCTGTTTAAAGCCAGCCCTATCGAAGTCGTGCGTGCACCGTTTGACCATTACCTTTAATGCGCAGGTCGAGCGCCTCTTAGATGCAGGTTACCCTAGACTAGCCATAGCCACAGTAGCTGAGCGTCTTAAGAAGTCGATTTCGACCGGAACAAAAGCTGTAGCAGAGAGTAACATTAAGAAAAAGGTCGTGAGTATTCCGTATATCCACGCTGTTTCGCACAGGCTTAAGAAAGTGGGAAGTAAATATGGGGTTAATGTTGTGTTTACGGCTCCCAATAAGTTAGGAAGGGTTTGTGCTGCAGTGCATAGAAAAAATGAGCAGATGGACGGTAACAGGCGAACGGATATCTGTCCGGTTAAGCATCTAGCCAAGAACAATTTCACCGACTGTCGCATGGGTGTAGTTTATAAGATTCCTTTTAGCTGCGGACGTTTTTATGTAGGGCAAACTGCGCGTTATATTAATCAAAGATTAATTGAACACAGAAGGTCGCTATCAGGTGGGACGCCGTCCAATCTATCCTTGCACTGCCAGGTCTGTAGCTGCATGCCCGAGTTAGACAAAACCGAGGTCCTGTACAGGCATAAGAACGAAGATACGCGTTTATTGGTTGAGGCCTGGCATATCAGTATTAGTGGAAGTGCATGCGTGAGTCAACCGTCGATTATCTTAAACAGAGAGGAGATAGAATGCCTTAGGATTTGTCTATCGCGAAGACCGGCACGTGTAACCGATTGACAGGTGGCGCTACCATTCCGAGCATGCGCAGATAAGCTGTGTGTCTTCTTTCTTTTTCGCCTCTGTGCTGTGCATCAGTTGTTAGTCGGCGTTCGTGTTGTTCACTGCTCTCCTTATGCCCGTGTCCTGCACGCCTCTTCTTTTGATTATGGACCGTTACCAACTCGCTCCACTTTCTCTCCTTATGCAAAACAATGTTGCCCACATCGAGCCTCTGCTGATTCGAGTAAATAGATTTACCTGGACGCTTTATTTTGAAGAAACTAGTGTTTAGATGCACGAAATTCGAAAATTTCGTGCAACTGTTAATTCAATTCGAAGTTAAAGCACCAAGAAAGTCCTGCAGTTATTCGCCATCGGAATAGTTACAATTGAGGATTGTATGCACTACCATTATTTGCTTGCCTGGTGCGCGGAATCGGGGACGAAAATATAGCATGTCTGTAACATCTCTGTAACACTCAACGGGATATTACTTCTCTGTTAGGCAGAAGGAAACTCACTATTTTTGGACCTCGTTTAGTAAGGGACCAAATAAGTTATTTGCATCGGCCCCCATGTTTTTCAACAGCGACCGAAGTGATAGCGAAATAAGGAAAAAAAGACGTACTAAGCCTGATGAAAGTCATAGGGAAAATATTGCCAGGCTGTAGGAACCATAAGAGAGCTTTCTTTTACAAACTCTTTACTTTTAAACACTGATGTGTCTAAATCGACCGCTAGGCATGTAATACTGTCTACTCAGTGTAGCTAGCGTTCGCGTAAGGTTAAAACATATGACGTTTCAGTTCGCAAAAAACAGTGAGATGCGGCTAGTAGTAGTTCACAATATATAGTATTTGTCGATGCTGGTGCTGCATCAAGTGAGTATATTTGGGAACTCCGTAACTTGAAAGCTTATTGCGAACGTCATTGATACAGGAAATATTGGACCTACGCGAGATACATATGTTAGGAATCTAAGTTGCGTTACTGCTATGTATGTCTTTTTTGTTTTTGTGCGACTAAAGCGTGCTATGCTTCTTTTTTGTTGTTTATGTTGTTGTTGTTGTTGTTGTTGTTGCCAATACGTGCCACTGTTGTATGTAGCTGCGGGCTCTTGTCAAGCTGCCTCTACAAAGAGCAGCTTTTACCCGCAGCTTTCCTCTGAGTGAACTGTTCAAAATAAAGATTATTATTATTATTATTATTATTATTATTATTATTATTATTATTATTATTATTATTAATACCGATCCTTGTGCCATTGTGACGCCTCGAGGGGCGTCGGCGGGGCGAGACACGGGCGAAAGACAATCTTATTTTTCGGCTGCCACTGCGCTCAGAGAATCGCTGGGGCTTTCGTTACCCGCGAGTTTTGCGGAAACCACGCTTTGACAGCGGAGCTGACGTTTGCGCGGCGGCCCCTGATGAGTGTGTGCATTAGGCGGCGAACTTGAAGACGACAGGATGCCGACGCCAAAGCGAACCCAGCGCGCTCATAAGTGCTTCAACAAAGCCAACGAAGCGTCCCCGATATGTTTCGATCACCGTGCAATCTAGTAAGCAGAATTGCTTCTCGGACGCGCACATCTGAACGGCCCCAAAGGAGCGACTGCCGACAGGCGCGTCTTTTCACCGGGCACTTCCAGCGTGAGGGCGCCTTACAGTGCCAAATTGCTTGCACCTGGAGTGTTTCCAAATGGAAGCGGCGGTAGGTAACGCTCGTTACGGTAATCTGTACACAAGTGTGGCCGGTTAGGCTGTCCGACGTCCTGTCCGAAAGTCGAGTTTGTGTATGTTTATATTTTGCTTTCTATATTTTAGGAGAAGAGCTCGTACTGCGTTACACTGTGGAGGCGAGTCCCGAACAATAGTCGCACAGCGGGTTAGACTGGTGCGTATTTTACCGGCGACGTTGCCGTAGACAACCATTGGATAGTCGCCCTGGTGAGGCGGGGTTGTCAGGGAGAAAACCTCGCCTCGGGACAGAGAACAGGGCGGAATTCTGGAGATTCAAGAGACTCGAAGATAGGCAGTGACCCTCCGTCATGCGAAGAAGTAAGCTTCGTTTGCGATCCCTCGTGCGATCCTGGTCGTTCGGCACTGCAGCCTCGGAGAGACGATGTAGTCTTTGCGAGAGCTTGATGCGAGCAGCAATGATCGGGGAGAATCCGTGAGCTACGGCGACTTCGAGGTCGACATCCGAGTTTCTAACAAAGCACCAGTCCACAGACCGGCGACGAGACCTATGGGCCGATGAAGCCCACCCAGATAAGCGTTCCTTTCGTTGGCGGCAGCAAGCGTACTTGCGGCGCCGTTAGTTTATGAGCCGTTTTACCCATTGTATCGGCCATTGATTGACGAGTTTGTTTGCCCTATTAATTCCTGTGCTGCACTATGAGTATACGTTGCTCTTTGTTTGCCTCGCATCATTACATTGGGTACTAATTGCTAATTGTAGACTTTGATCATGTTCACACTCTCTCTTTCTTCCCGGCCCCAGCACGAATCCGGTTTGGTTAAATCGTTGTTGAGGTGTGTGGGCAGAGGGGGTGAGCAAGCATAGTGAGACTACGTGAAGCATTTCGAACGGAGTCTTAGTGTAGTTGTGGTACCTGTGATGTGTTGTGGCGTAACCCTCTCAGCCTCTTTGCCCGAAGTAGAGACATCTCAACATTCCGAAGTTCACTTCAGTAAGTTCTAAATCAGATTTATCCAGCCCGACTTGCATTCCGCATGCCTCGAAGTAACTGCAGGATTAAACTGGCGAAAAAAAAACGCATGGCAAGCTTTTTCAATATTAGGAGATATTTTACCACGTTTTTCAGCTTCATAAATGTGTCAGTAATTATTCGTGAAACGATTGAGATGGTGGTGTTTATGAGTTTAGTGGAGACGAAACCATGTTTCAGGAGGGCTACAATGTTAATGAGGACGGAATTTTTCTTTAGCGCAATAAATAGGCTTAATTCTTTTAAAAAAGAAGTGGCAATATTGCCACGATAAATGCAGAAGAGGCAACAGCCAGTCACCCTGCAAAATGGCACCGATCGAACAGCACGTCCTCTTCGTTGTCTTCGTCTACCTCCACGCCACAATCCGCGGTGCGCAAAATAAAACTGCGGACGGCCGTAACTGCACAACGCACACAAATGCACTGAAGTTCTGCGTCATTACTCCCCCCTTCAAAAGCATCGGCCCGATGCTTACACAGGAATGAGGGAAGGAGTGGTGATCATCGTGAGTAATATGGCTTCATCCTAGCCACATGAACGATGTCCGGTTGTGGTGTACGGCGGGAGCGTCCCGTGGTGCTCTCAGGAACAACTATATAGTTGACGTCGTTGACACGTTCAATAACCCGGTAAGGTCCGAAGTAACGGCGTAGAAGTTTTTCCGACCTTCCTCGTTGGCGCACAGGGCTCCAGATCCATACTTTGTCTCCAATGCAGTAGGAAACTTCTCTGTGACGTAGGTTGTACCTGTGAGCATCGTAGTGCTGCTTAGAGCGAATGCGCAGGCCAGCTAACTGACGAGCGTCCTCGGCTCGCTGGGCGTATTGGGCAGCATTCACTGTGGTGGTTGTGAAGGGGTCAGGCAGAAGCATGACGTCTAACATTGTGGTAACCTCGCGGCCATGGAGCAAGCGGAAAGGAGTAAATCCTGTGGTTTCTTGTACGGCGGTGTTATAGGCGAAAGTTACGAACGGAAGAACGCTATCCCAATTCTTGTGATCCACGTCGACGTACATCGAAAGCATGTCAGCGAGGGTTTTGTTGAGCCGTTCGGTTAGTCCATTCGTCTGCGGATGATAAGCAGTCGTGCGACGGTGAACAGTGCCGCTGAGGTGCATCACTTCTTCAAGTAGTTGAGCTGTGAAAGCTGTGCCTCTGTCTGTAATAACCACGGATGGTGCACCATGTCGCAGAACGATTTCATGAATGAAGAAGTTGGCGACGTCTTGAGCAGTACCGCGCTGAAGCGCTCTGGTTTCACAGTATCGTGTTAGGTAATCTGTCGCAACTATTATCCATCGATTGCCAGCGGAAGACTTCGGAAATGGCCCAAGTAAGTCCATTCCAACTTGTTGAAAGGGCGCCCGGGGTGGCTCGACAGGGTGCAACTGACCAGCTGGTTTTACGGGTGGTGTCTTGCGCCGCTGGCAGTCTCTGCATGTCTTAACGTAGTGCTTGACGGTATGAGATAGTTTCGGCCAGTAGTACTTGAGGCGGATACGTGCGAGAGTGCGCGTGAACCCCATATGTCCAGAAGAAGGTTCGTCGTGACAAGCATGCAGGATGTCGTCTCGCATCGTTGATGGCACCACTAGAAGGTTACTTTCAGCCCTGGGATCAAAGCTCTGCTTGTACAAGACGTTGTTGTGTAGAAAGAATGAAGAAATTACACGTCTGAATGCTCGTGGCGGCTGAGTAATGTGGCCCTCAAGATAGTCGATGAGGGGACGAAGCTCTGGGTCATTACGCTGTTGCTGAGCCAAGTCAGATGCTGTCACGGCGCAGAGGAAACCGTCCTCGTCAGTTACTTCAGGCGGAGTCGTTGCAACCGGAGCGCGGGACAGGCAGTCAGCATCGGTGTGCTTGCGCCCGGACTTGTAGACAACTGTAACATCGAACTCCTGAAGACGAAGGCTCCATCTGGCGAGGCGGCCTGAGGGGTCTTTGAGGCCCGCAAGCCAGCACAAGGAGTGGTGGTCACTGACTACTTTGAAAGGTCGCCCGTACAAATATGGTCGAAACTTGGCTATGGCCCACACAACAGCTAGACATTCTTTTTCTGTGGTGGAGTAGTTTGCTTCGGCCGAGGACAAGGTACGACTAGCGTAGGCGATAACCTTTTCGGCGCCTTCTTGCCACTGCACGAGGATGGCTCCGAGACCGATATTGCTCGCGTCTGTGTGTACTTCAGTGTCGGCGTCTTCGTCGAAGTGACCTAGAATTGGAGGCCTCTGACGTCGCTGCTGAAGCTCACAAAAGGCGCGGTGTTGCTCGGTTTCCCAAACGAAAGGTACATTGTCTCTTGTCAGGTAATGCAAGGGCTCAGCGATCTTTGAAAAATTCGGCACGAAGCGACGGTAGTACGCGCAGAGTCCCAAAAAGCGCCGAACCTCGCGTTTGTTAGTAGGCGTTGGAAAGGACGCAACAGCTCGCGTTTTTTCAGGATCCGGGGAAATTCCTTCACGGCTTACGACATGACCGAGGAATTTGAGCTCCTCGTAACCAAAGTGACACTTTTCTGGCTTCAGTGACAGGCCAGCACTTCGGATGGCATCGAGTACCGCACGAAGACGCTGAAGATGCTGCTCGAAAGTCTCCGAGAAAACGACGACGTCGTCCAAATAAACAAGGCAGGATTGCCACTTCAGACCGGACAAAACTGTGTCCATCATTCTTTGAAAAGTGGCGGGAGCTGAGCACAGGCCAAAAGGAAGGACTTTGAATTCAAAAAGTCCGTCAGGAGTGATAAAGGCGGTCTTTTCCCGGTCACGGTCATCGACCTCGATTTGCCAGTAACCACTACGTAGATCCATGGATGAAAAGTATCTGGAGTGGCGAAGTCGGTCCAGCGAGTCGTCGATGCGAGGAAGAGGATAGACGTCTTTTTTTGTGACGCTGTTGAGCTTGCGATAATCAACGCAAAACCGCAATGTGCCGTCTTTCTTTTTAACTAGCACAACTGGAGACGCCCAGGGACTCGTGGATGGCTGAATGATGTCGTCAGCAAGCATTTGTTTCACTTGTTCGCGAATGGCGTCTTGCTCCATTCGAGACACGCGGTAGGCGTGCTGTCGGATGGGTCTTTCGGTGGGTTCAGTAACAATCCTGTGCTTTGCAACGGGTGTCTGCTTGATCTTCGACGTCGTAGCAAAGCAGTCGCTAAAGGAAAGCAAAAGAGAGCGAAGACTCTCTTGCTGCGAAGCTGATAGTGCAGAGTTGACATCCAGTTGAACAGTCGACTGCTTGTCTTCATTTGGGACGGCTGAAAGTTCTGCGACTGATATGCTGGTTCTCGCGTCGCCGATTTCTTCGAAGTGAGCGACAACAGCGTTTTTCGCGAAGTGCTGGTATTCGCGACTAAAGTTCGTGAGTAGAATTTCAGAAGGCTGCTTGGTCAATTCGAGGAGGCCACGGGCGACGCATACTTGACGAGAAAAGATGATGGATGCATTGCTTTCAACAATTCCAAGCGCGGCTTGGTCGCTGTCGCTCACTACGGTAACCAGGACGCTGGAACGGGGCGGTATGGTCACAGAATCTTCACATACTCGCAATGCTACTTTGTGCGATTTGCAGCCCTGAATTCCTCCCGAATGATGTCGCCAAGTGCAGTAACAGCCGGCTGCGAAGTGGTTGTGCGCACTTTCTCGAGCTCTTCGCGCACAACGCTCCGCACGAGCTCACACAGTGCTGCTGCATCATGTCCACAGGTGACACACGACACGGCGGCGACGGTGCTTTGGCGGTCGTACTGCAGGGACCGTTGTTGAAGCGCTCGCTCCATCGTCGTTGCTTCAGTTATAAATTCAGCGACTGTAGTTGGAGGGTTGCGCATGAGTCCAGCGAAGAGTTGTTCTTTCACCCCTCGCATTATCAGACGAACTTTCTTCGTCTCAGCCATGTCAGGGTCAGCACGTCTGAACAAGCGCGACATGTCCTCGACAAACATAGCCACGCTCTCGTTTGGCTTCTGAAACCGAGTCTGCAGTGCCTGCTCTGCCTTTTCTTTCCTCTCGGGGCTGCTGTATGCCTCACGGAGCTGCCGTTGGAATTCTGGCCAGCTAGTGATCGAGCGCTCACGATTCTCGAACCACGTACGGGCGTAGTCTTCGAGGGCGAAGTACACGTAACGCAGTTTCCTAGAGTCGTCCCATTCATTGACTGCTGCGACTCTGTCAAAGTGCTCAAGCCAGTCATCTACATCCTCGAACACGTCGCCGTGAAACGACTTCGGAACGCGTGCTGCGTAGACGACACTCGGAGTATAAGTAGGCTGAACAGTGTCGCACTGTTGCGACTGACCTGCTCCACCGGTGGCCATCCTTACCGGGCTCACAGGACAGTATTCAGGAGGTAGCCCTTGCAAGCGGCGGCTGTGGCGAAGTGGCTGGTTTTCTTCCGGCTTAGTGGGAATGATGGCAGGAAATTGAAGCGAGGATGGTAGGATTGATACCCAGCACCTCCACCAATTTGCCACGATAAATGCAGAAGAGGCAACAGCCAGTCACCCTGCAAAATGGCACCGATCGAACAGCACGTCCTCTTCGTTGTCTTCGTCTACCTCCACGCCACAATCCGCGGTGCGCAAAATAAAACTGCGGACGGCCGTAACTGCACAACGCACACAAATGCACTGAAGTTCTGCGTCAATATGTTCAGGACAGATAGGCCTGTAGCTACTTATAATCACACTCGCAGGCGAATCTCTGTTCTTCGTGCAACATTATCGAAAATTTCGTAAAAGAAGCGCCTGTATAATGTAGCAAACAGGTAAGTTTGAGTGAGTAAACCATAATACGAAATATATACTAAAATGTCGCCCTGTATGTGTACTAGCATGTTAAGTTGGAGAGAGTCTTCTGGAGTTTTACCAGGACAATGCCACGATCAATTCGTAAAGGGTGTCAAAAAAAGTGTTTGTTTTAGTGTCATTTTCAGCTTACCTACCTCAGGTATGCTGAACGCTGTTCCTGGCTGCGCCTTGTATCACGAATTCTTTGCAGCTTTTAATGCGTATGTGTACATCGATCACTGTACTATTTTGAAATTATCATCAAGGTATAGTAGCGTGCGCAAGTGACTAATCTTCGCAGTGGCGGGGAAATAAATCTCTTTCTGCTAGATTGCGCCGATACGTGCCCTCTGTTGAAGATTTGAATGTGTGAGAGTATCGTTATTTCGGCGCTCAGTTGATTTGACAACTGAATACTGAAGTAGGACGCAGATGCTGTCCGAATGTATATATATATATATATATATATATATATATATATATATATATATATGTATATATATACACGAAGTGAGGCTCCGACTCCCTCCCTCCCGCCCGTCGGAAATTCCGAGACCCCCCCCCCGGAAAGAAATTTCTGGCTACGCCACTGATCGTCGCCTGAACAAGATCACGAAGAAAGACGTGTATCCTCTCCCAGGGATAGACGATGCTTTGGATAGACTCTACAACGCAAAGTATTTTTCGTCGATGGACCTCAAAACCGGCTACTGGCAAATCGAAGTAGACGACAGAGACCGAGGGAAGACTGCCTTCATAACACCAGACGGCCTGTTCGAGTTTAAGGTGGTACCCTTTGGTCTTTGCTCGGCGCCTGCGACGTTCGAACGGGTTATGGACACAGTACCTGCAGGCTTGAAGTGGCAGACTTGGACGACGTAGTC
Organism: Hyalomma asiaticum; assembly: GCA_013339685.2. Taxonomy (NCBI): domain Eukaryota; kingdom Metazoa; phylum Arthropoda; class Arachnida; order Ixodida; family Ixodidae; genus Hyalomma; species Hyalomma asiaticum. Next base: position 89,920,367 of record CM023487.1, read on the forward strand.
GTATTTGCTTCCAGCTTCGACGATCACCTCCGGCGCCTCTAAGCTGTTCTTCGGGTAATCAAAGCCTCCGGACTTACCCTCAAGCCAGAAAAGTGCCGCTTCGCCTACGAGGAGCTATTGTTCCTTGGCCACGTTATCAGCAAGTCGGGAGTGCGCCCTGATCCACAGAAAACAGCTGCGATCGCCGAATTTCCTCCGCCCACCGACAAGAAAGCAGTACGCCGATTTCTTGGCCTCTGCGCTTATTACAGGCGCTTCGTCAACAACATTTCGCGGATCGCCGAGCCCCTGACGTACCTCATGAAGGCCGACGTCGACTTCAAATGGGAAGCGCCGCAAGTCGAGGCATTTCTAGAACTAAAGCGACGCCTTCAAATGCCCCCAATACTCGCACACTTCGACGAAAAAGCCGACACCGAAATTCACACGGACGCATACAGCACAGGGCTCGGCGCCGTGCTCGTGCAGAGGACCGACGGACTTGAAAGGGCCATCAGTTACGCTAGCCAGTCACTTTCGAAGGCAGAAGACAATTATTTCCCCACAGAAAAGGACTGCCTTGCCATCATCTGGGCTACATCAAAGTTCCGCCCCTACCTGTATGGCAGGCCTTTCAGAGTCGTGAGTGACCACAACGCCTTGTGCTCGCTAGCTAACTTGAAAGATCCATCAGGACGCCTCGCACGATGGAGTCTTAGACTGCAAGAATTTGACGTCAGCGTCGTCTACAAGTGCGGACGAAAGCACTCCGACGCCGACTGCTTATCCCGCGCCCGCGTCGATCCGCCGCCCAAGGGTGACCAGGACGATGACTCTTTCATGGGACCAAAAAGTACCGACGACTTCGGGGAACGTCAGCGAGCTGACCCAGAGCTGAAGGGCCTCATGGACTACCTGGAAGCCAAGACCGCCGCCGTCCCGAAAGTATTCCGACGAGGACTGGCTTCGTTTTTCCTGCGCAACAACGTTCTCCTGAAGAACTTCTCGCCTCTCCGCGCCAGCCACCTCCTCGTGGTGCCTTCAGTGTTACGTCCAGAGGTCCTGGAAGCTTTACACGACCACCCGACAGCCGGACATCTCGGTTTTTCCTGCTACACTATCAAGAATACAAGAGAAGTACTGTTGGCTTCGGCTCACTACCGACGTCGCCCATTGCGTAAAAACATGTAGAGATTGTCAGCGATGCAAGACGCCGACAACTAGGCCAGCCGGATTTCTGCAACCCATCAAACCACCTTCACGGCCGTTCTAGCAAATCGGCATGGACTTACTGGGGCCGCTCCCGACGTCGACTTCCGGCAATAAATGGATCGGCGTAGCGACTGACTCCCTCACCCGCTATGCCGAAACAAGGGCCTTGCCCAAGGGCACTGCCGCCGGGGTCGCCAAGTTCTTCATTGAGAACATCGTCCTGCTTCACGGAGCCCCGGAGGTCCTCATAACCGACAGAGGTACGGCCTTTACGGCGGAGCTCAGGCGATCTTGACGTACAGCCACACGAACCGCCGCCGAACGACCGCCTACCACCCGCAGACGAATGGCCTCACCGAACGTCTAAACAAGACCATCGCGGACATGCTGGCCATGTACGTCGACGTCGAACACAAGACGTGGGACGCCATATTTCCGTATGTGACGTTCGCGTACAACACGGCCGTCCAAGAAACGACGCAGCTTGCTCTATGCAAGCTTGTCTACGGACGGAGCCCAACAACGACGCTTGACGCCATGCTACCGGTCGGTACCGACGAAGAAGACCTCGACGCCGCCTGCTACCTGGATGGCGCCGAAGAAGCTCGACAGCTAGCCCGCCTGCGTATCGAGAGCCAGCAGACGGTCGACAGGCGCCACTACAACCTTCGACGACGCCACAGCGAATACCAACCCGGCGACCTTGTCTGGATCTGGACGCTGATACGACGACGGGGATTGTGTGCGAAGCTCTTGCGGCGCTACTTTGGACCTTACAGGGTAGTCCGACGTCGTGGTGAACTGGACAATGAGGTCGTGCCCGATGGCTTAACACCGTCCCAGCGGCGGCGCGCACGACCTGAAGTTGTACACGTGGTGCGACTTAAACCTTATAACGCGCGCTGGTTAACTGTGGCGCATTGTTAATGTTATTTATTGCATGTACTCTCACTTTCATGTTCTGTCTTTTAGCATCGGGACGATGCTTTTTGAGAGGGAGGTAGTGACACGTGCGGTTGTATTATTTTACGTGGAAAGCCGTTATCCCCTCCCAGTGACACGCGCGCTCGTTTTGATTGTTTGCGGGGAGCACTGTTATCACTTTCTGTTAAGCGCAACGCAGGCCGCGTTTATCTTGCATGCCAGTTCTGGAACCGTGTCGACCATTCTTGAAACTTTGCATGCTTGACGCGCACATTTCAGTAACTTCTGAAACTCCAGAGATAATGCGAGAATGCGTTATGACGGGTTTATAAAAGCCGACGCACTGCGCCGCTTGTCAGTCTTTCCGTCGACCGACGACTGTTCACGCCGCTGATGCTGTGAACTGTGATTGGCCTTATTTTGCTGGGCACAAGTTCGCCCAATAAACAGTTCACCTGACATCAGCTTGAGTCCTGCGTGCTTCATCCCAAGTGCTGCGTGTGTCACAACCAGGTGACACTGTAAATAAGCGACTTCACGAGTGTAGAACGATCGCTATGCTGAGGTGTATAACTGGCGCCACGCGGTATCGTGAGAAATAACCGCACGCATGTACGGCGTTCATCAAAAAAAATCGCAGCATATCCACGAAGTGAATGATGAGGGGTGGGCGAAGCTCCGGAGGTTGATCGTAGATCGTGTCGAGTTCTGGATTAGTTTAGTTAACGCGCACGCTACGAATCCTTATGGTTCAACTACGCAAAAATGAAATCTCCCACCGTCACTTCATTTCAAGTCAAGATCCAGCGCCTATATATATATATGGGTGGCCGGTGAACGGTTCTTCAATCAAGAAACTCGCTAGAAGCAACGCCACCTAGACAAACTTCGTCAAGGCCTGGAAGTTGTTCGAATGACGTGTCGCTAGTGGGCTGACGCTCGACATGCGTGAGCTACGGTATTCGTGCTCTAGCGGCCGTTTAGTTCATTTAATATACACCGCAATTGGTATGGCGGGACAGGAGTGTATTACAAACGGGACTCATATGCTGTAACATGTAAATTATGACATGCATGTCATGTAAGGCTTGCTTTACAGGACACGCTCTTGGAGCGCTCGCTGCCGTTTCATTGAATGTATGTATACCAAAATTGGTATAGCGTGACATGGTTGTATGACGAACATAAATGACAGGTTAATGAGCAAACAGACAAACAGCAAACAGACAAGTCTTTTCGTCAACTTTAATTCCTTTCTACTTTCTCCACAATTACAATACCACAATTAACTTCCCCTATGTTTTCCTAGGCTTCATTGTCTGTTTGCTCATTAAGTTGTTTCTAACAAATAAAGAACGAGCCCTTGACCCCTTCCCTTTCGTTATTTCATAGCTTGGGCCTCGTTGCGGCAGACTTGGTTCCTTAGGTAGCATGCGAGGGCTTATTGGGCAGCAGCCATCTCATCTAAGTTCACGTTCTACGTGACGCCTCCTGGCAGGAAAGTGTGTTCTACACACGCCGCCTTGGCCTCGAGTGGCGCTGCCTAACACTCCCAGGATAATACCTACATAAATACACAATAAAGTGGACGGGGGGACGACCGCCCTTGTAGCTCAGTTGGTAGAGCATCGGACGCGACATCCGAAGGTCGTGGGTTCGGGTCCCACCGAGGGCAGGTTTGTCTTTTCGTCCACTTTAATTCCTTTCTACTTTCTCCACAATTACAATACCACAATTAACTTCCCCTATGTTTTCCTAGGCTTCATTGTCTGTTTGCTCATTAAGTTGTTTCTAACAAATAAAGAACGAGCCCTTGACCCCTTCCCTTTCGTTATAAATGACAGGTTGTAACTTAAAAATCATGACAGTCATGCCACGTGCAGCATGACTTGCATGCCACACTCATGGTGGGCTCGCAACCGTTTGTCTAGCAAGACGTGTACCAAAACTGGTATGCCGTGACGTGACTGTATGAGGAGCATAAGTGACAGGTCTTGGCATGCAAATCATGACATATTTGTCAAGTAAGGCGTGAATTATATGATATTGTCTAAGTACACTTCCGGTTCTTTCGCTAACTGGATTTATACTGAAAGCGGTAGGACGTGAAATAAGTGCGTGACGAATATAAATGAGCAACCATGTATTGTATATACCAGAATGTAAGTTCTATAGCATTGTATTTAACATTCAATAGTGAACCCATTGTTATGACATGAAGGCCTTCATTTGCCTCACAGACATATAATGCGATATATGCAGCTCCTTGCTGACTGCTACGCATTACATCAACTCCCCCAGTGCGTGACATGAGGCGACTTTTAGAGTCCATTGGAACCCCCGTTATTTGCGTGCCAAATGTTCTAATAATGAAAAACAACGCATGCTTCATAGTATATAAATAAGCATACACATCTCGTTCGGCTTTTGTGCCTTGTTTATTTCAAACGCTTGTGCACTCATTTTTTGGTGAGCGTAGAAAGTTTCCTTTTCCTGGTTTTGTCTTTTCTGTCTCGTTGCTTCTCGTGAAGGCGTCGGGAAAAATTTTTCAGCGAGATGTTTGTGCTGCACCAGAGTACACGTTTTAGCAGTAGCTTACTGTCGTGGCCATTTTCACATTCATCGAAGTCTGGGAACTCTTGATCTGCCAACAAGTCTAGTGTTAAGTCCGTCGCTATCTGGCGCTACCCGTGTGCTTTTAAAAACTCTGGCTTTGTTGCGAGTTGCTCCACAACATAGTTGTGTGCAACAGCATTCACGGCTGACATTGCTGGATACACAAGACCACCTCTGTCGATTTCTTTTACGAGACTGTAGAGAGGAAGTGCGGATGAAACAATTATTCTCCCGTTCTCGGTTAAGGCATCTTTACAGCTGTCACAATTTACCTTCTTCAGGGTCACATGCACTGCGTACCCTGCAACGTATGCTATCACCGGTAAAACGTCTTTTAGTTTCGATATTGCCGGCGCAGTCACGATGACGTTCGAGTCAGCTTGGTGTTTGCTTGCTCGTTCTTGAAACGCCTCCCAGTTTTGGTCTTCGTCGGTGTGGTTTGCGGTGGACGTGCTAAACCGTGGCAGGGTGCTTTGCAGGCGAAGCTTATTTTCGCTTTCGTATAGCTGCCTGATAGATACGTGGTAATGGGACCCAGCCAGACGCCTGTACTTCCCAAAGCGATCTTCAAGAAGGTCTGTCTGGAACCTGCCAAGGAGGACAAAAGACAGGTGAACTTCATCGAAACAGTATCTCGCGATCTCCACGAGTGCCTGTGTTGTCTGGTAAAGAGCACCATGGGTCTCGTCGGTGAGTCTGCAGGCGTTAGTATTTTTTTCCTGCCATGCGTCCAGCCAGTCCAGAAGGTCGTAGAGGAAAGAAACCTTTGGGTCGCGTGAGGAAGGAAACACCGGCTTTTGGAATTTGTCCCTCAATCGGAATCCTTTAAAGGGTGTTTTTACGTTGACTACCTTCCACCACTTCACAATAATATCAATGAATGTGGCCGTTTCTTCGTAATGATTTAGCGTGTGCTTTCCACCCACGACACGGATGGCATTAGGCCCAGATTCAGCGAATATTTGCAGAGGGAGTGCCACATTCTGCTTTTCAATGTCAGTGGGCGAAATAGCCTTTCTTGGCATGGTGTAGCCATACCGCAGGAGCTGGTCGCGCTCTAAATTGTAAGCGTCCTTAATGGTTTTGAAGTACGCGCATAGCATGCGGCGTGCTCCAGTCACATCTGCTTGAAATTCTGGATACCACCAGGACTGATCATTTTGCTTGAGCCAGTTATTCCGTACACATTTCAGCATATGCACAGGATCAATCACGAAAAACAGTGGCCTTTCAGCATCACAAGGGTGTGGAAATACAAAGCCCTCGGGAGGGTTCTGTGAGCCGTTGGGGCTGCACTATTTTTGAAGGGTAGCATGGCTTTGCAATTGATGCTATTGTTATCGGTCACAACACACATGTCCCGGTATCCAATGTCCTCCAAGCCACAAATGACATCTCGCATCAGCTTGTGCAAGAAATCTGCTTTGGCTTTGTGAACAGGAACAATGTGGGCTACTTCTTTGAATTTTGACATATTACTATAAACGATAAAAACGAACGCACTCTGCGCTGCCTCCGAGCACTTTGTGGCGACGCCAGCAATATTCCCCGCTTTGTAATCAAAGAACGGCTTGATGTGAATTTCATCCACCATTAACGTGACATATCGCTGATTGTTCTTTAGGTTGCATATTCTTCTGGACATATAGCTTAGAAAAGCTGCACATTCGTGTTCCAATTGAGGGTACATTCGGAACGACGAACATACAGAACGGATTGTTCTGGGACTCGGTAAACTGATACCACCGTGGCTTCGTAAGTACCTGTACCCGTGAGGCGACACAGTGTGCAAAAGACAGGAGATCATAAATTCCGGAGAATAACGCCGTCGCATGTTTTTCTCGGATAGAAGTTTCACTTGCTCCATTAAAAACTGAAAACACGAACGGTCTTCCTCTTGAGGTACTGCTAGTTTGGCAAGCAGGTGTGATACGGTATTGCAGATCTCCGCCCATGAGGTATCGGAAATGCACAGAAGGTTCGGATCATATTCCTGCACACTTTCAAGGAGTTGCACCAGGGCGCGTTTGCTGTTGGCTACAGATGGTACAACTACACTGCGGCCAAGTTGCTTCACGCCGTTTTTTCGAGGTTTAGTGTGATGGCCAGGTCAGCCTGCACCACAACGGGGTACTTTATCCACGGCGATGTACCTCCGCCAAAGTAAAGCAGTAAAAGGTGCTCATTTGCTTGAACAACATGCCAAAACGCAGACGGCAAGCTTCTCATGTAGTGAGCCAATTCTCCTACGTTTTGAATCTTGTCAGCGTCTTCCTCATTACGCAAAGTCACAAGAGATTCCCCTGTGGCTCTTTGCAGTGCGGATGCCTCCAAACGTTGTCGCTTGGAGTCCGGGTCTTCGCGTCTGTGTTTCTCTTTTGATAAATATCGAGGACACCCAGGAAAAACGCATGGTACTGCTCCCGGTCGAAGCCGCACACGCTAAAGAGGTACTGTCACTTCACGCCCGGTGCTATTGTCCGTGTGGCTTACTTCTCGTAGAATATCGTTCGGACTGAAGTGTTTTTCGCACACCTGCAAGTGACAAGAAAGTGACAACTTTACGATTCGTGTTTCTGCAGTTCACCCTAACATACTGCGAAACGCACGCACGTGACAAAATTGAAACCTAATACCATCACACTACATGAAATGGAATACACGAAAAACAAAAAATAAGGTGGGTATTTACCTTTGAATGCTTTGTTGGGCTGAAATTATCCCTTGGGATAACACGTATCCGTGCCTTCCGCGTGTCTTCATCGGTTGGAAATCCGAATACGTGTACCTTGGGCCTCGAGTCGTAGTTGCCACAACAATGTGGAACACAACACTTTCCTGGCATTGCAGCCTAGTCAATCAACGACCAACACGCGCAAAAACACAAGCAGCACACATCACAGCTTCGAAGGAACCGACGGCAATCAGAGCAACGCAGCATTAGCGTTTCTCGCACTGCTTTCAACTTAACTCGGCATCGGATGGCAGCCAGCGCGTGAGAGTTTCGATACACGTCCAGCTTTGAGCACTAGTAAAGCTGAATTGACCAAAACGCCGATGCGAACGCGCCGCCGAACGCTGGCGTAGGTGATGTCCGCCACCAAGCACAGCGCACAACGCAACCAGCGTCGCAGCCCTGTAGTGATGCATGGGTGCTAGCGTCTGTCGAGCAAGAGCGGCCCACTGAGAAAAGTCAGCCCACTACCTCTGACGACACGTGACAAATGGAGTTCAGCTTCCCGGCCTTGACGAAGTTTGTCTAGGTGGCATTGCTAGAAGACGCTGCCTGCGTCAAGCTTGTCTCTCGCGGGTGAGGGCGCGTTCTCCTTTGCGAGCTGGTAGCGCGTTCATCGAAGAAAGAGCGTTTCCATAGTCAACGCGCGCCTTTGGCTCTCTCTGTCTCTCCGTCTCTCACAAGACAGCAGATGGAAGAGTGAGAGAGCTCCCGCGCCTGGAGGCATGCGCCGAGGGCGCGCCTCCCACACGCGCCCTCCTAGTAGCGCGTTCCTAGTAAGTAGCGCGCTATTACAACGGACGGACAGACCCAAACCTTAAGGAGCTTCGCCCCTAAAAAAGCGGAATGGGCAGAGATGGTGAATGAACACAGTATTCGTGAGTTCTGCAGCGCGAGCTTACCGCTGTTCGTTTTCCGAGCCATGGAGCGTGTGGGCCACCGACATTTTTTGAGGCCGGGGCAACTCTACGTGATCCAAACGGCATTTCACTTTGCTCCGCAGTGTGTGCGAGATGCTGTTCGATATACTGCGCCCGCGCTCTGTAAGCACGCTCCAAGCGTCAGTTTTCAGCTTTAGAAGAGTTCACATATCAGTGCATGCCCTAAAGACTGCAGCGCTGAAAATATTTACGTCATTTCTGGACGGCACAGAATTAGACGATATTGTCCACACTAGACAACAGGATTCAATTTGTCAGTCCCAGTTCTCCAATGCAACCGTTGGCTTAATTGTAGTTAGAAACACATGAAGCGCAGGGAACGAAACGCCCGTATGCCTGCATGTTCGGTGATCGTGGTTCAACGCACTCAACCAGAGAGCACATGCGAAGAAATTAACTGTAGCAAATGCGCATCTGTCACGCCGAAACTGAAACCGAAACCAGTTTATCGGGAACTACTTTGGCGCAGTAACACTGAGCAGTTAACTCCCCCCCTCGTAGCTTTCGCTCCATTGCCAGAGTGTGCTCTACTCCGTCGTCTGCAACGACTTCCGGCTGGAGCCGTCGTGCCGCCGCACAGGAGCTGGTGCATGCGCTCTAGCTTTATGCGTGTTCTCTCAACTGTAGCGTTTTTTTATCGCAAACTATTGCATAAGATTTTAGAGTGATATGGAAGTTAGCTGAAGAACAAATGATGCGTCTGCCGGATTGTTGGAAAGGTGCCAAGGGCATGCCAATGGTGATTCCTTCACTCTAGCAGACACATGCTGACACCAGTTGCATGCTGGACTTGCAATGTAGCACGTGGTGTGCTTTTTGTGGAAACCACGAAATTATTTGGTTTCCTGCTTTATTTTACGTCTCTGAAGTTTCTTGAATTGAAAGCTTATTCAGCATGCAAACTTGAATTGGCTCAATGCACACGACTCAATGCAATCTCAATGCACATTGGCTCAATGCACATACAGCATGGGTCTTTATGTTGTTCTTAAGAATCTCCTGGCAGACACAACAGTAACTGAGCGGGTGTTGCGTTCCCTTGGACATTTCGCAAGTGAACATTTTTGGTGTACTTTATAAGAGCAGCGAGTGCTGCAAGGAATGCAGGCGCACTGAATTAAGGAACTACGTGCACAGGTGTGAGGAGGTATTTGTGAAAATGTGTTGACATTATTTAGCAACTTGTATTCGTAATTCGTACTTCCGAGCAATGGTTAGGCAGCTACCAACGAGAATACGAAAGAGAAAACAAGGCTTCTGAAGCGTCCACTGTTTTACTTTTTTCAAGCATCTCCGCCCTTTGGTATGAACTGCCATCGAATAATTTCATGAGGTTTTTAAAATTAGCTTTATATTAGCTTTATATTTGGACTGCAAACATGTGCGCCGGGCATTTGAACCTCGGGCCACCAACCGTTCCTCCCTCAGCCCACTCAAAATTGGTTAAGCGCAGCAATGTCAATCCGTGCTTCATAAATTTTGTGAAAAAGATCATGCAGTCATAAGATAGAGAACACCTTTTCAAATCAGACTCGCCGCCTAATGCAGGCTGGCTATCCGCAGGTGTTAATCTGTAGCAGAAGCCCTTTTAAGCAAGGAGTTGACACGCAAAACAGACAGGTAAAAAGTTTGCTGTTATTCCCTTCTTGCCTCTAACCTGGAAAGCAATGTGCAAACGACGAAGAGCCATGACATATTTCCACAGCCAACGCCCCTACCGCCAACCGCCGATAGCAACCATCCGGGTAACCAACCACATGGCCGTCCGGCCACCTCTCACTCAGCCCATCATGGCCAGTGACAATAGGGGACTTGCGATTTGGCAATGGAACTGCCGCGGCTTCAAGAATAAGAAGGCAGTCTTGCAACAATACATTAGGCGCACCATGCACAAACCTGATATTCTCATCCTCCAGGAAACGCTCTCCAAGGAGATTATGCTACCAGGCTATCAATCCTTCAGTAACCATGCGGACAGTAGAGGATTACATACACTGGTCAAGAAGCAGGTTACAACCATACAGCACGACACTCATCTGCACAAAAGGAACATACACTAATTGAAATAATTCCCACCAAGAAACGGAGAAGCAGTCTTTTCATACTAAATGTATACAGCAGCCCTTCGAAACAACGACAGAGGTTCCGTGCCATACTCCATAAGGCAACCAGAATAGCGGGTTCGAACACACTTATCATAGGTGGAGACTTCAATGCCCTCGAGAAATATTGGGGTTACGGTTACAGCTCGTTCAAAGGGAGGCAACTCTCCCAGGACGCGCTGGACCTGAACCTTACGCTGATAACAGATCCAACCAACCCTACCAGAACCGGCAACTCCACTACCAGAGCCCCCGATCTCACTTTCGTATCTAATTCTCGACTCGGAAGCATCACGTGGCGAAACACCTCAACCGATTTGGGGAGCGACCACATGATAATAGAAATCGCGGTAGCCACTGACGACATCCGGCCAGGCAAAAGTCGCACGTTTATATGGACGGACTGGGAAGCCTTCAGGAAAACTCGCGACACCCAGCAGATCACCGCAGACAAGATAACCGACATAGACTCGTGGACGCGAACCCTTCGAAAGGACATCGAAACCTCAACTAAAACGATTGTGACGAATATCGAGACGCCACAAATGGACAGCCGCCTAGCTCATCTCGTTGAAGCTAAACACTCTATCTTGGCCAGATGGAAGAAACAACGACTTAGCAGAAAACTAAGAAAGAAGATAGCCGATATCAATCGAAACATCGAAGAGCACTGTCACACACTCAGCAGACAATGGAATGAGCTGTGCAATGAGGTCGACGGCCAACTGCACAACGGTAAATCATGGCAACTACTAAAACACCTCCTAGACGAAGCAAAGACGAAATCACACTAGAGAGACTGCCTAGCACGCTTACTACACAAAGAAAAAGAAAAGTGCGGTATCAAGACAGTAATAGACCAGTTGCAATCGAAATACTTTCCCATTACTTTAGCCGTTCAACATGGCCCGTACTATGGTAACGTCAACGACGAACTCGACAGAGTCTTCAGTGTAGAGGAGATAAGGGTAGTGCTTCACGGACTTAACAGTAGATCAGCACCAGGCCCGGACCTGATCTCGAATCGCGCCCTGAAAAATCTAGACGACCGATCGATCGAACAATTAACGGAGTTCATAAACGATTGCTGGCAGAAAGGACAAATCCCACAGGCGTGGAAAACGGCCAAGATAATATTAATCCCCAAACCAGGAAAGGCACCAAACCTCGACAACCTCCGACCAATCTCACTCACATCATGCGTGGGCAAGACGATGGAGCACGCCCTGCTCAATCGATGGCGTACCTATCTGGAGCGTGCAGATAGGTACGCCCGGCGTCTGTTATAGGTTTCCGCCCCCATTTGTCCACGCAAGATGCTATGCTACAGCTGAAACGGACGCGACATCCGAAGGTCGTGGGTTCGGGTCCCACCGAGGGCAGGTTTGTCTTTTCGTCCACTTTAATTCCTTTCTACTTTCTCCACAATTACAATACTACAAGTAACTTCCCCTATGTTTTCCTAGGCTTCACTGTCTGTTTGCTCATTGAGTTGTTTCTAACAAATAAAGAACGAGCCCTTGACCCCTTCCCTTTGGTTATTTCATAGCTTGGGCCTCGTTGCGGCAGACTTGGTGCCTTAGGTAGCATGCGAGGGCTTATTGGGCAGCAGCCATCTCATCTAAGTTCACGTTCTACGTGACGCCTCCTGGCAAGAAAGTGTGTTCTACACACGCCGCCTTGGCCTCGAGTGGCGCTGCCTAACACTCCCAGGATTATATCTACATAAATACACAATAAAGTGGACGGGGGGACGACCGCCCTTGTAGCTCAGTTGGTAGAGCATCGGACGCGACATCCGAAGGTCGTGGGTTCGGGTCCCACCCAGGGCAGGTTTGTCTTTTCGTCCACTTTAATTCCTTTCTACTTTCTCCACAATTACAATACTACAAGTAACTTCCCCTATGTTTTCCTAGGCTTCACTGTCTGTTTGCTCATTGAGTTGTTTCTAACAAATAAAGAACGAGCCCTTGACCCCTTCCCTTTGGTTATTTCATAGCTTGGGCCTCGTTGCGGCAGACTTGGTGCCTTAGGTAGCATGCGAGGGCTTATTGGGCAGCAGCCATCTCATCTAAGTTCACGTTCTACGTGACGCCTCCTGGCAAGAAAGTGTGTTCTACACACGCCGCCTTGGCCTCGAGTGGCGCTGCCTAACACTCCCAGGATTATATCTACATAAATACACAATAAAGTGGACGGGGGGACGACCTGTTACTCCTGCGCTGCGCCAAAGGGAGAGTTCATCGTGCTTGCTTCAATCCGCCAGCAACTGCCGTGGTAGAGTTACTGGATCGACGGGGGGTGAGCGCTTGCTTCGGGACCGAAGGCCGTACGCTAGTGAGCCAGGCCGACCCGAATAAATGGTTATATTCGGCCAGTTTAGGGGAGCTGTACTGTGAAATTGGGAGTCAATGTGAACCTTCTCAAGCCTGTTTGTATTCCTTGTGGAGAATAAATCACGCCCGTTGAGAGCGGAAGCACTGTATTTGAACATGAAAGTGCCCTAGATGACTGCCATGGTTCTCATGGCGAACGCTGTAGCTGGCCTTCATTTTCTTCTTTGTGTCGCTATGTTCGCGCTCGTGTGGGGACATCACAAATAATCTGCAATATCCCCCACCCACGAAAAGTTTCACTGTTCCACTCCTCTAAGACAGCGAAAGTTCAATGGGATACAGATGCTGTACAACTCTTCGTATGACAGAGCCGTTTGGTAACTTCACTGACTAGGCCCTGATGTTTTGATCATGCCCTTGATATCGCTCAATGATTCTTCCAGTCTTCTAAAGCTGTCGCGGTGCTTTATCTGCGTAAACGAGTATTAACTCACCGTCTTTAAGACTGCTGGAATCTTGAGCCTGAGCACTCGCATGATGTGCAGAACGGAGACTCTACAAATACTCTTTTCTCCGTTGTCTGCAAAAATGCTCAATTAACTGCATGCGATGCATCCATCTTCTTGTAACTGTGGCATGCAAGCTTGAAAGGTCGCCTTCTTGTTCGTTGTAGGGAAGGCTTGTGATCCTTTTATCAGGGCTCGACACCGCAGGAAGGATGCCATAATCACGGCTTTTGCTGTTACAGGTCACTGTTACCTGCGCAATTCGCGGCAGGCTGCTTGGCTCCTCCTGGCCTGCTTCGGTTTTTAGGCCTTTGCTCCAGTCCAGTTCCACCTTGTTCGACGCCCGTGGCTCGCAAAGTGAATGATTTCGCCTGTCAGCGAAATGGAAACACCTCCTGGCTGAATGGTTTCTACTGTGCTGCGCCAATCGGAGTACGTACCCGACTCGTCTTCGCTTACACCCGGTTCCCGGCCTCTGCACTGTCTACCGGAGGAGCCCGGTTTGCCAACCTTGGATGGAAATGACTGTCCCGTTTAGCAACATGCCTCTTCCGTCACTATGGCTGTTCTGCGCAGTGCCGTATATAAGCGTCAGTCTGCGACCTTGTGGATTGGGCTCGACACCGCAGGAAGGATGCCATACTCACGGCTTTTGCTGTTACAGGTTGGTTACTTGAATAAAGCAGCAACCGTTCTTTCCTTGCGGTGTCATGCCCACCAGAGCTTAGGAGTGGTCTTAAGCGACTCGCATCTTGTGCCTATGTTTGTGGTGCCATGCGTAAACATTTACCAATGTTAGCTGGTGATATCGAATGAAACCCCGGTCCAATGAATAAGTCGGAGGCCGACGCATTCGCTCTTGCCCTTAGTGACATTCGCGACCTGAAGGAAAGCTATCAAACTTTACTCTCGAAACATGCCACTGCCGAGATCAAATTTAAGCAGCTGAAACGCAAAGTAGAAATGCTTGAGAAGGCCAATGCTGTTCGTCTTGCTGACGGGGCGGGTGCGGATGCTGACGCCCTCCGGGTCATATCCGACAAATTGAAAGCGGCAGAAAAAGAAATCAAATGTTTAAGTACCAAGGTGAATTCCCTGGAAGAAAGTAATGCTACTTTGTCTGTGACCGCACCTTCTGGCTCGGTTGACGCCTTTCGTGACGTGACTAACCAGCTGTCGAAAATTATAAATAGGTGCCTGACGCGGAGAATAGGTTGCGTCAGTCTAATCTTTTCGTTTTTGGCCTTGAAAATGACTGTTATGAAAACTGGGTAGCCTCAAAAAATAGTGAAGTTTTGTTCCGACCACCTAGGGATTGACTTAACAAGTCCGCAATTAGAACGTGCACACAGGTTGGGCGGTTTAAGAGGGAAAAACGAAGGCCAGTATTGTCAACTTTCATTTTTCAAGGACAAAGAGTTGATTTTGTCAAAAGCGCGAAAGCTTAAGGGAACAAATTTTTACATACGCGAAGATTTTTCTAAAAAACGCGACCAGCTCGTCGTAAGCTTCTGGAATACGCAAAGGCTCAGAACAAACCCCTTTAAGCTATTCTTTGACAAGCTTCGCATTGACACGAACACCTACGTTTACGATAATTCTAACGACTTAGATGTGCTGTCTACGAGATAGCATGAGGTGCGCACGCGTAAGCGAAGTTAGTTAAAGTCGCCTTCGTAATTCGTGTCTTTTACTAACATTCGAAGCCTACTGCCCAAAAGAGATCAGTTGTGTTCTTACTTAGATGATAGTGAGGCAGACATATTAATACTCATGGAGACCTGGCATCTATCTTGATGTGACCAACGAAGAAGTGTTCCCAGACGAGGAGAATTACAACGTATATCGGTGTGACCGTGTTGATAGAAGAGGAGGTGGTGTACTCGACAGTGTCATCATTTCCCCTTGACAGTCTTATCACTTGCGAAAACGACAGTCGCATCATTTCCACTAGATACTAATCCTTCCATAGAGATAACTTGGGTTGTGTGCGTTACAAATTACGCTAAGATACTTATAGGATCACGTTATCGCCCGCCGGACGCTCATTCCTCCTTTCCCAGTGATCTACGTGATAACATTCAGCGAGCTACACAACTATATTGATGTGACATCATATACGTCTTTGGTGATTTCAACTATCCTTTCGTTGATTGTCTACCTTGTCGACCACTTGTCGAGTCTCCTCGAATTTTCTCGATTTAACTCTTGACTACAACTTATCCAAAGTTGTTCATCAATGCACCCGTGGTGAAACATATTGGATCTGGTGTTCACAAACGCGCCAGAGACCACTGGTGTGATTTCTTACATAGACGGATTAAGCGACCACAAGCTCCTCAACTTCCAGATGAATCTACGTGTAACTCTTACAGGCCGGGTGACCCAGACTATCCGGGATTTTAACCGTGGTAATTATGATCAATTCAACACGGAACTAGAAGCCTTTTATCATGACGTTTTTCTGCCCTCGTTTACCTCACTGACTGTGAAAGATAACTGGTATCGTCTTAAACAAAACATATCAGGGTTATTTGACAAGTTCGTGCCACTAATCCCTATATCCAATAATAAAAGTAACCCTTGGTTTACTAAACAGCTTCGAACTTTACGAAATAGAAGGATACGCTCTTATAAAGCCGCGAAACGCAATGACGCGGTGTCCTACTGGGATAAATACAAGGTCTGCTTACAAGATTACTCTCAAGCTTAAGGCCCAGCAAACAAAAAAATATTCGCTGGACTTGCCCTCACTTATAAGAAAATAATACAAAGAAATTCTGGCAAATATTTTCTCCCCACAATAAGTCTAGTAATCGCATTACAATACACGATGCTGACCAAACTCCGCTTTCTGATGAAGCTTCCGCGAATGCTTTCAATGCGTATTTTGCCTCTGTTTTTACACAGGAAGATTGTTCCAATGTGCCATTTGTTCCACATCAACCTTCTCTTTCATAGTTTCAGTGACCGTCAGTGCCGAAGGTATCGCAAAACTCATCACGAATCTTAGTTTCTACTTCATCAGGCATTGATAACATCAACTCCAAAATACTGAACAACACTAGTGATACTTCTAGTCTCTTTCTCTGTCTCCCCTTTAACCAGTCCTTGTCGTCAGGTAAACTGCCTGTTGATTGGAAGATTTATTATTTTTATTTATTGATTAGTATACCCTCAAGACCCAGAGGGTGTTACAGAGGGGGTGGGTACAATATTGACACGTGCGGTTGTTTTCGTGAACGCCGTTATCACCTTCTTGTGAATCGCGCGCTTGCTTTGATTGTTTGCGGCAAGCGCAGTTATCACTTTCTGTTATGCCAACGCAAGCCGCGTTTATCTTGCATGTAACTTCGGGAAGCGTGTCGACAATTCCTGAAATTTTACATGCTGACGCGCCCACTTGAGTTACTTCTGGAATACCAGAGATAACGCGAGAACGCGTTAAGCCATGTGCATAAACGCCGACGCATTGCGCCGCTTGTCAGACTTTCCGTCGACCGACGACTGTTCACGCCGCTGTTGCTCTGAGTTGAGATTGGCCTTGTTTTGCTGAGCACAAGTTCGCCCAATAAACAGTTCCTCTGACATCCCTTGAGTCCTGCGTGCTTCATCTCGAGTGCTGCGTGTGTGTCGACCACGTGATATCTGGTGGAGGTGCTTCTCGGCCCATGTACCGTACGCCCCTGTCCAGCCGTGAGCCAAGCCCAAGCCGCTAAGAGGACGGCTCCAACCCGGTCCTTCGAGCTAGCCGCAGACAACAAGGACTCCTGCCAGAATACCTGCCGCTCCCCGACAAGGACAAGAAGACAAGGGCTGCAACGACACCAGCATCCACAATGACGGAAACGAGGTCTCCGGCAACCGTGGTCGTACACCAGCCCAAAGAGACACCTGCGTTCCGCGGATCGTCATACGAGGACCCGGAAAGCTGGCTGGACATCTAGGACCGCGTCGGAGCCCTTAACAAGTGGGACTGCGACGATAAGCTGCGCCATGTATATTTCTATTTGGAGGACGCCGCAAGGACTTGCTTCGAGAACCGCGAGTGAACGCTTCGAACCTGGGACGACTTCTGCGCTGCTTTCCTGCCCACCTTTGCAAAGAGCCGCATCACTACTTGAGACTCGGCCACAGCTCCCCAAAGAGAATGTAACAATCTTTACGGAGGAGATGACGCGACTTTTCCGCCACGCCGACGCCGACATGCCTGAGGACAAGAAGGTTCGCCTGCTTATGCGAGGGGTGAAGCAGGAGCTCTTCGCCGGACTGATCAGAAACCCGCCAAAGACGGTTCAAGAGTTCCTCTCCGAGGCTACCACCATTGAAAACACTCTTGCGCACCCGCCAGTACTATCGGCGCATGTCGCCAGACATCGCAGAAGTCCGAGGACTCGGCCCCGACGACCAAGGCGAGACTATAAGGGCTATTGTCCGTGATGATCTACGCCGGATGTTTCCGTCGTCTCAGCCGCAAGTCGCCTCCCTCAAAGACATCGTTCGCGAAGAGGTACAGCACTCGCTGAGTGTTCCCGAATCCCCGACACCCCAACCGGAGGCGATGACCTACGCCACTGCTGCACGCCGAGCTGCCGCCGCTTATAGCCCACGCCTGGACCCAATGCCCCTGCAATGTCGTCGCCAGCCACCGCCGCCATCCCGCTCGCCAGTAATCCAGCGCGCGCGGAGGAAAACTGACGTTTGGCGCACCCCGAACCACCGCCCTTTATGCTACCACTGTGGCGAAGCAGGACACACCTACCGCTACTGCCACTACCGTAACATGGGACTGCGCGGCTTCGACGTGAACGCGCCGCGTACGCGCCCAGGTGAGCGACCTCGCGAGATCGCCGACTACATCACCGGATCGCGGTGGTAACGACGACGACCATCCCGTTCACCTTCGCCTGGCCGCTACGTCTCCCCGGGTCGCCGCCAGTACACAGGCCCCACCCGGGGCCGATCTCCAAGCCCCTATCCGGGAAACTAAAGGCAGCAACCGATGGAGGTGCGGTTGCTGCACGACGCAATGCCGAAGATCCTCCGCCGTCGATGACGACGACCACGACACACGAACCCTTCCGAGGTAGTCTCAGCACGCCGCCTGACCAGAGTCGTCCCGAGAAAGCCTCGCCGCCGACGCGACATAGCAGCGCCTCGCCAGTGGCAAAACATAATAAGAGCAGTGAAGGAAATACCACAAATAACAATAGTTAAAAGAAAAAAAAACAAGAAATAGAAAACGAAAGAACAATAGTGTGCAGTTACACCATAATATGTTTCGACACTGGGGACTTGAACAGCCCTGGTCCTTAGTGGCAGCAATGGAGGGGGCAAGGCGGTTCCAGTAGCTGTTTGTCTCCGGAAGAAAAGATTGCATAGTGGTTGGTGCAGCAGAAAGGAATGGCTACTTTGATCTGGTGGTCAACAAGGGATGAGATGTAAGGAGGTCCTGAGATTAATTCCTCTCTAAGTATTTAATTGTGAAAGAAAATTTTATGAAAGAGGGACAGACAGAAAAGTATTCTTCTAGTGAGCAGATTTGGGAGTTGAAGAGCAGATTTCATTAATGTCACACTGGCAGTACGAGCATAGTTGTTATGAGTGAAGAGGGCTGATCGGTTTTGGACAGCTTCTAAGGCTTCAATTAATGTTGATTGAGTTGGGTCCCATATGGCAGACACGTACTCGAGTTTTGGTCAGACTATTGTTTGGTAAAGCTGTAATTTGAGGTGTGTCGGGGTTTGGCGAAATTTTCTGCGGAGGTAACCAAGAGAAATGTTAGCATTGTTAATAATATAGGTAATGTGAGAATGCCACGACAGATCATTTGTTATGTAAACTCCAAGGTATTTGCAGCTACTAACCTGCTCTAATCTTGTTCCATTTAATGTGTACTTGAAAAGTTTCTGAGTGATAGAAGAACTTGTGATTGTCATGCTTTTACACTTAGCAGCGTTAAGGTTCATTACCCACGTAATGCACCAGTCAGAGACGCGATTAAGATCACCTTGAAGAAGTAAGTTGTCGTCTTCGTTAGTTATTCTGCGGTACAAAACGCAGTCGTCTGCAAACAGTTTTATGCATGACTTAATGTTACTTGCTAGATCATAGATGTTAACTAAAAAGAGTAAAGGGACCTAAAACGGAACCTTGCGGTACGCCAGATATAACTGCACAGGGATTTGAAGAGGAATTATTAGTGGTAACATACTGAGTGCGGTTAGTAAGAAAGCATTCAATCCATTTCAGAGTGCTAGGTTCCATATTCAGTGTGCTAAGCTTAACTAGGAGTAATTGGTGTGAACTTTATCAAAGGCTCTTGCTAAATTTTAAAAAATGAAATCAACCAGTACCTCGTTATCTAGTGCTGAGATGACGTCTTGTGTAAAAGATAGAAGCTGAGTTCCGCCCAAATGATGCTTAAGAAACCCGTGTTGGAACTTGCTGAAGAATATGTTGGTTTCAAGAAATTCTCTGAGATTAGAGTACATTATGTGCTCGAGCATCTTACACGGAATACGTGTTAAAGAAATTGGTCGGTAGTTCAGGGGAGAGTGTTGGTTTCCGGATTTACAGACGGGAATAATAAAGAGGGGTGACAGTCACTCGCCCCATAATTATTGACCCATTTCACTAACATGGATACCCTGCAAACTACTTGAACATATAGGTTCTCGTATCTACGATCACCTTGAATCAAATAACCTTTTCTTCTCTAATCAGCATGGCTTCAGAAAAGGCTACTCATGTGACACTCAGCTATTCGAATTCACGACTGACCTTCACTTTAACATGAACCCTGACGAAGAAACAGATTGTCTCTTCCTGGATTTTGCCAAGGCATTCGACGCTGTCTCTCACTGTCGCCTAATTTCTAAATTGTCTGTCCTTTGTATCGATTCATTAAACCTGTCTTGGCTACGCAACTTTCTGTCTTCGCGTCTTCGATTTACGGTGGTCAATGACATTTCATCAAAAGTTCGTGTGATCACGTCAGGTGTTCCCCAAGGCAGTGCGGTAGGTCTATTACTTATTTAGAAATACCTTAACGATTTACCTGCTAACCTTTCATCCTCAGTCAGGTTGTTTGCCGACGATTGCGTGATATACCGCAATATTGAATATTTTGATGATCATTCTGTTCTCCAAAATGACTTAGACCTAACCTTCAAGGGGTGTGAAACTTGGCAGATGTCCCTTAACACCTCTAAATGCAAGTTCATCTCGTTCTCTCGAAAGCGCACTAACTCAGAATTTGACTATACGATTATTAACACCGTTGTTTTGGCTACCCGATCGTATAAATATGTCGACGTTCATATTTCATCCGATTTATCCTAGACTACGCATATAGCAGCTTTTTCACCGAAAGCCTCTCAATCCCTCGGATATCTCCGCAGAAACCTGCGCAACGCTCCTTCTAACGTACGAGCCTTATCACTTATGTTCGACACAGCTGGAGTATGCGTCATCCATATGATCACCACATCAAGGTTACCTTGTCCGTATGTGGAAGCCGTCCAAAATAGCGCAGCGAGATTCATCTCTGGCAACTACGATTATCATTCAAGCATTACTCTAATAAATACGAGATCTCGCACTTCAATCGCTAGAAGAACGCCTGTTATGTTTATTTCACAGGTACATTTATAGTAACAGGTTGCACTGTTCGCCGCTTCATAAGCCACTGCGCACATCTCGATGCATTCACAACGCACGTAGTTTCATGCGCATTCATGGTCATACACAAGCATTTAGCTTATCTCCACTATCCAGAGCCACTGCACATTGGAACGGTCTTCCTCATCACATTGTATCCATTACTAGCCGTGAAAGTTTCCGCGATAACCTGATTTCGTTGCGCCTTATTTAGCATTGTATAAAGTTGTTGCACTTTTCTGTTTGTAATATTTGTCATGTTCTTTTGTTTTAGTTTCTCCCCTTTCTTTTCTTGTTATTTGTTTATTTTGTGTGTATTTTACTGCTTTGTCTATATGCATACCCCCTTACTCAATACCCTTCAATGGGCCTGTAAGGAATTTTGAATAAATAAATAATGAAATGCGCAGGTGTCCATACTTCCATTACTTCTGGTGATGATGTGAGGCAAATAAGGGACCTGGAATTTACCAAGGCCTCCACCTCGCATGGTCAATTCATCGGGCTTGAGTCTTTGGTGACCAAGAATCTTTCGCAGGGTAGACTTCACTGTTCTCATCACCTTGCACCGAGTGTCGCCGATGGGCCCTGCACCGCCGTTCATCGTTAGGCTAGTAAATGGGCGCCGTTGGCTGGGAAGGCAACGTAAGCAGAAGCGGGGAGCTCGAGGAGGAGGGAGGAAAGTAGGAAAGACAAGGCGGGTAGCCAGTGCTGAGACGGGCTGGCTACCTCGGGGAGCTGGAGTTCCCCGCGAAGGGGCGGCGTTTATGATCAGGAGAGTAACGAGCGTAGAATTTTCTGTAAACGGCAGCGTCCTAGGCTCGCAGTGCGCGCCTTTGAAGGCGTCGCCGCACAGCATCATTCCTCATTGCGATATCCCCGCACTAATAACAAAGAAAAATAAAAGAAGCACGTGCAGACAAGGATGAGCGCTACAACAAAATGACTCATTGAAAAAAAAATGGCGATGTAGCCACTCGAGGAATAATGCCAGCTGCTGCGATTGCGCGTTGGCAGAGCCCGAACGTGTGCAAGTGCATGGGGAATGCACTTGCTAGGATATCCTACTAAGTAAGCCACATGTGAAAAATGACTCGTAGTTTCTCCCTTTTTTTCGTGCGTATTTCAGAGTCCTGTATTTTGCTCTCCACCGCTGCTTTATTTGCCTGTTTCTGAAAAACGTAAATTCAGTTGCGGCGTCTTCGTCCTTTTCTTGCCCCTGTCTCCGCTTGCGCTGTAGTTCACCACAAGACCGAAACTGTGTAGTTTGAGAAGATAATTTGTTTCGAAATGAATACACCCAATTTGACACTCTACGCGTGCCGTTTACTAGCCAGCAGGCGTGAATTCACAGCTCAGCCTATCCCACTGCTTCAACTAGTCATAATATAAATGATAAGAACCTTCGGGAGCTGGCATCAGGATTGTCGAGACGTGAGCTCTCGGTAGTGTGCTCCTTGGGCGGACCTGCCGCAGCTGCGCCGTCGTCCTGGCCGGCGGCAGAGACGTCTTCCGATGCACCACCGCCCTTGTTCACCATCTGCGCCTCTTCGTCGCACATTTCTACGAACAGGAGAATGCGTGCACGATTTGAAATCGACAGTAGCCGATTAGCAAGCGTAATGACATTTCCCGTTGGGAAACGATGAGCTTACGCCAGTTTTTTCGATTCACTGCAACCTAATTGTTTAGAAAGGATCTTTCGTTCACTTCCAGCAGCGCCCTCAGTGCACGATACTGACACCGCTCCAGAACGTGCTCGCTCACCGAGCAGGCTCTTCAATTCGGCTATGCATGTCTTTCAAAACAGATGGGTGAATCACCGGACGTGTGCTTAACCTTTTAGACACTACGAATATGAGATCACAAAACAATGAAAACGATTGTAACGTTTCACGTAGGTGTTTCAAGTTATCAATGATGAAAAATAATGCCAAGGTTACAAAGTGCAACCATACAATTTCTTGGATGTTATTAAAAGGGTAATTAGTATAAAACTCTCACAGGTGGATGGTCCAGCTTTTTATTTGTATCAAATAATCATCGACCGTCTGGCCATACTTCGTTCCTTTTAAGAACTTACTTGATTTTTTCAAGTGAAAAGCGTGTATGACCCCTAGGAGTGAGACAGCACAAGATATGCCCATTTTGAAACGTTCTCTTATTGCATTATACGTATTGAACATAAAAAATACAATCGCTGCGCTTCAAACTGGAAGAGAAGTTCACGGGAAGATGGATGCTTGAATCGATGAAAAAATCGCAAAATACGATTTAGAACAGGGAATGTCGCAGGAGCCAACGTTTCGACAATCGGACTTGTCTTCGTCAGGGCCGGCCCTGACGAAGACAAGTCCGATTGTCGACACGTTGGCTCCTGCGACATTCCCTGTTCGAAATCGTAGTTTGCCATGTGTTCATCGAATCGCTGCACTTGTATTACAATCCGTAGATGTGCCATAAGGAAATCGATATCGCATGGTCTCTTCAATAGACAAATAAAGTGAGCTTCTCCATGTTCCAGTTTTGGAATATTGAGGACAATGAGATTAAGACACCATTGTTGTACTATCAGAACTGAGGCTTCATTTTCACCTATGGCTTCGTTCACGTATGGCTTCAATTTTCACTGAAAAAGTCTAGTACTGTCAACCTCATCACTGAAGCTAAAAAACAGCAATAAACAAATCCACAAGGACCTTTGAAAGCGCAGGCACGAAGACTAGACAAATCCATGTCATACCCACCCTTCCCATGGCAGCTTCACGATCGCAGTGCGTCTTCCCTCTAGTATTTTAGTAGGAAACTGGGTTTGCCCTCTCCAGTGCACGTAGCGGACCACCATATTTCGCGAAATAAACATGGCCACCTCCCGTACCGGTGCCTCCGCTATACTTGCAGTGCCCGGCAGGGGAGCGCGACTACAATAGACCGCCGCCACAGAGTTAATATACTGAACCTAGAGGCAAAGCTGGGCCACACAGGGGGGAAGTCCCGCGCGCACGCCGCCCCTTTCTGATGTTCCTGTGTGGCCAGCGCAATCATTAGGAGTTAAGCGGATTCCGTAAAAAACGGCAGATTAAGAACGTAATTAATATATATCGTGATGTACCCATTCGCGTAATAAAGCATGGTTTCGGATCTCTTGTGCTTTCGAACTGGCTGCTGGATATGACGTGTGTTCGCGCGGTGACATCTGTTGACACAGTGGCACATTCGTTCTGTTAAGTTATTCCTGTTACGACTTGCTCCTCTCTTCTTTACCGTAGCGGGATAAGTGACTGACGAGTTTATGCCGTGTTGACGCAGGCAGCGGCTACAGAGCCGGGCTCTTCGATCGCGTCTGAGAGCGCACCAACCGCTACGTTCAGACAGAGGAATTTGGGCTGGTAGGTTGTGCGTGTAAAGAGCTACCTGCGCCCGAAACAATGAATCATGCTTAGCACGTACGTGTACTGATTATCGTGTACGGACCGCTCGGGTACAGCGGTAATCAAAAAGGCTGTACTGACCAAGCGGGGTGCGCTGGTTTTCGTAGTTAGGTGCGTAGTGTAGAAGGATGGTCATGCGGGCGAGTTGGAACTGATTAGGAATATTGATGGTCAGCGCGAAACACGAGGACAAAAAGAAGGAAGGGACACAAACCACAGCGCTGTCTCACAACTAACTTTTATTTAGCAACACACAACACATTTAATAGCACTGACCCCACCCACGTGATCCCATGACGCAGATGAAAAAGTGTGCAACAAAATTTAAAAAAAACCTCGTTAGAACCAAACCAACAAAAGCTAAGGGATGAACTGTTTCAAAAATAAAATTTCCCTGTCATGCAGGGCTATCGATGGCATGCTGACGCAGCGGGAACCGTTTTTGTTGATGTAGAAAGCTTCAACAATTTCTGCGGTTGTCTGATCCCTGTATTTGAACAGACTTATTGTATCAGTAAATAAGGGGTGCAATCATGGTTTGAACAGTGCCTAGCCATGTGTGAGTACTCATTCCCTTTCAGAGAGCGTTTGTGCTCCGCCAATCTTATAATTAGACACCTGCCTGTTTGGCCAATATACATGTCACCACAGGAAAACGGCACTTGATACACTAGACCTACTTTGCATGCAGAGGCCGCAAATCTTATTTAATTTATTAGGGGGCAGAAAATAATGCCCCTAATAAATTAAATAAGATTTGCGGTATAATTGAAAGGAAACTGGATAAAAAAAGATTAGGAGTAAGTAAAAGTAAAATAGGTTGCAAAGTGAAGAAACACACGCCCTCGTTCGGAGCATGCAAAGTAGGTCTGGTTTATCAGGTGCCGTTTTCCTGTGGTGACATGTATATTGGCCAAACAGGCAGGTGTTTGAATGTAAGATTGGCTGAGCACAAACGCTCTCTCAAAGGGAATGAATACTCGCACATTGCCAGGCACTGTTCAAACCATGATTGCACCCCTTTATTTACAGATACAAAAAGTTTGTTCAAGCACAGGGATAAGGCAGTTAGAGAAATTGTTGAAGCTTTTCACATCAGCAAAAACGGTTCCCGCTGCGTCAGCATGCCATCGATAGCCCTACATGAGAGGGAGATTTCATTTTTGAATCAGTACATCACGTAGCTTATGTTGTTTTAGTTCTAACGAGGTTATTCATATTCTGTTGCACACCTGTCCATCTGCGTCATGGGATCACGTGGGTGTGGTCAGTGCTTTAAATATGCGTGTGTTCCTAAATAAAATTTAGTTGTGAGACAGCGCTGTGGTTTGTGACCCTTCCATCTTTATGTCCTCGTGTTTCGCGCTGATCATCAATATGCATAATCAGTTCCAACTCGCCCCCATGACCATCCTTCTATCTCTTGGTAGCTTATGCACGTATTGGTAGCTCTTGGTAGGTTATGCACCCACCAATCCCTCTACTTCTTCTGTGCAGACGACAGGGAAGAATCCATTGGTGTGTGGTCTTTTCGCGTTCCACATTTCGGTAAAGGAAAGGACGTCTCCTTTCGTTAGTATGGGATCTCGTTCGACGTCGTCTGCGTGGGTATTGAGCGAGCGTTCAAGAAAACAATGGCAGGACTCTGTCGTGGAATCTTCAAAGGCTGTGAGGTACCGTTGTGTCTGTCAGTGTCGGTTATCTGGGTTGCTCCAGACGTTTAACTCATCCACCACGTTCTTTTCCACGTTCCTGTCTTTGTGGTAAAAGCGATGATTCCCTTCGGAATTGGCAAGGTAGAGGCTGTTTGCATCAGTGCAACGACCTCCGGAGTAGCAGCTTGTTGGCGTCGGCGTTGCCTCTCGTGGGCGAGAGCGCTTTCACGTTCCTTTTCATCCATGGCAGAAAGAGAATGTGTGGTCTGGAACGCGCTTTTATACGCATTTGCACCGCAGTGCCCTCTCGAGTACTTTCACTGCCGCATAAATTGTGCGGTCATGTCACTGAAATGCCGGTTTCTGTTTCGATTTTGATGTGCCTTGTTATCGTAATGGGCACTGGGTTCGTCTACATATACCCTACATATTGCACTGCATCCAGGATGGACACACATGGGCCCACCTCCACAAGCTGTAGCAACGGTGATGTGCCGTCACGGACGCACAACGGAGAAGCCTCGGCCCTAAGGCGGTTCGCCCCTATAAGAGATAAAGCATCCCGCTTTCTCGTGATTGGTATACATAAATGTGCCATTGTAATCATCAGTCCATCGACATTCTTTGTTTTTTCCATTCTCCTTTTTTTAAACTTTCCTCAGTTCTTTAGCGCGATCTTTTCCAGTGTTTCAAAGTCATTGGCCTTCTTATTTTTATTGTGTCATTAATTGTCGCCGTAAATATTCACAATTATTTGCTTTTCCATCCGGTTTCTTTTTAAATTTATTGTATGCACTGTGCCGCTTGTGAGTTAATCCTTGTTCATGTCCTGTAAACCAGGGTTTGCATTTTGCTGCGGCGCGATGTCATCAGCGGTGAGGGTACGGGCTGCTGACCCAATTCAGACAGTTTACAATTAAATTCATCCCACATATCTTCTGCATCAGACATATCTGACAATGTTTCGAAGATGTCGTAGTGACGGTCAAGTGCTTCACCTATCCTTTCAGGGTTCGTTCTTGTAGCGACATATTCGTCTTCCTCCGGCATCCGTAACTTTAGCATTAGGCAAGTTGAACAAAGAAAGCACAGCTCCGTAATCATTAATACCTGGTAACACTAACACTAGCTGGTCCTCACAGTGTAAATAAGTAATAAATCAAGCACATTATTTCCTCTTGTAGGATGCTCTACAAGGGTATCAATTTGGGCTTGTCGGTTCATGATACAGGCTTATAGCGTAGCGTAAAACCTGACGCGAACAAAGGATCAAGAAAAGGACGAACACAAGTGCTACCTTCCAGCAACGAAATTTTACTTCCAGCACGGTCAATATATGCTTAAAGGTCATGTGTACAGAACACAAGCACTTTTCTTAACATACAATCTAATCAGAAGAAAACGCAATAACGATACAACTTTTACACTTCAAGCACATTCCCTTGTTAGGGCATGCGTTAATATTCAATTTCTTTAAAAGACAATGACAATGATGCCTTGCTAATACAATGGTCTACAGCAGGAAGAATGCGGTTTGTTTCTATTATGAATCTTACAGACTCGAGCTTACTCCTTGCAAGAACGGCACTGCTTTTCAGCTTTGGTCGGCATTTACATGCTTTGCAACTAAAAAATCGTCACCCGACACACTTTTGACATCGTTCCTGTGCTCACACAGGTGTTCCTTTATGCACCTTCCCGACTGGCCAATATAACACTTTCCACACGAGAGCGGAATACGATAGACAACCCCCACAGCACATGCAACGAACTGGTTCTCCTTCTTATGGTTTTTATCACAGCCTAAAGTTCCCTTCCCGATGGGATTTGTGGTTCTACAAAGGCTGCTTAACTTGTTCGGTGCTGGAAAGATAACTCTAAGGTTCTGTCGGCCTCCTATTTTCTTTAACCTGCGCGACAACTCATGGATGTACAGTATCACTGCAATCTTCATGTGGCCACAGCCATACACATCACAACTTGTCTGGCGGAGCCTCTTCGAGCGTTCTTCTATTTCTTCTAGCCGTTCTTCTAGCCGAAGAAGTAAAGGAAATGATGGACAAGGGCGTCGTTCAGGAATCTTCTAGCCCATGAGCGCTCCGGTAATCCTGGTTGGAAATAAGGATGGCTCATGGAGGTTCTGCATAGATTATAGGCGTTTGAATGCAGTAACTAAGAAGGATGTGTATCCACTACCACGAATCGACGACGTTATCGATTGCCTACACTCTGCATCGTATTTCTGGAGACTTGATTTGTGATCAGGCTATTGGAAAATACCTATGGAACCTAAACACAAAGAAACGACCGCCTTGGTGACCCCGGATGGTCTATACGAATTAAATGTTATGCCTTTTGGTCTTTGTAATGCCCCTGCCACGTTTGAGAGGTTCATGGATACGATATTACGTGGTTTAAAGCGGGAGGTATGCATGTGCTACCTAGATGATGTTGTGATTTTCGGCCGTACCTTTGAAGAGCATAACACTCGCCTCAACCTTGTTCTGGATTGCATCGAAAAGGCTGGACTGGTTTTAAGTGCAAAGAAATGTCGGTTTGGCGAACGTCAAACATTGGTTCTGGGGCACTTAGTCGACAGAGGGGGCGTCAGACCCGATCCTCGTAAAATTGAAGCAGTCAGCTTCTTCAAACCACTGCAGTCAGCACGAGAACTTCGCTCATTCATTGGCCTATGCTCATATTTTCGCTGTTTTGTACCCCGATTCGCCGACATCGTTTATCCGTTGACATGTATGCTGCGGCAAGACACGGCCTTCAAATGGACACCAGAATGTGACGCTTCATTTTGGCAACTAGAGTTTATACTGACATCAGCACCCCTCTTGCGTCACTTTGACCCGTCTCGACCCACTGAAGTCCACACTGATGCTAGCGGAATTGGAATAGGGGCAGTGCTTGTACAACGTCACAACAACGCAGAACATGTAGTTGCATATGCGAGTCGCTGTCTGAGCAAATCGGAGCGCAATTACACGGTCACCGAGCAAGAATGCCTAGCAGCTGTGTTCGCCGTCCAGAAATTCTGATGTTATCTTTACGGAAGGCCATTCAAGATAGTCAACGACCACCATTCCTTGTGCTGGCTGGTAGGTTTGCGGGATCCATCTGGTCGCCTCGTACGCTGGGCGCTGCGCCTTCAGGAATTCGACTTTGTGGTGTCGTACAAGAGTGGCCGTCGTCACGCCGACGCGGACCGCCTTTCCGGCATCCCTCTACCAACTACCGGGAGCGATGATGATAGTTTTGATGACTGCAATGCGGCTACTACTTGTACATTCCCTGACACGGCAGACTTTCAACGTGAGAAACGCAACGATCTCACCCTAGATCCACTCTTTGCCGCCGCCCGTACTTCTCAAGGCAGCGGTCGTTTCACTATTCGTGATGACTTGCTATACAAGAACAAATACACTGGGAGTGGAGCACGTTTCCTCCTAGTTGTCCCCGAGAACCTTCGTTCCGACGTCCTACGCGCCATGCATGACGATGCGACATCAGGCCATTTTGGATTCGTACGAACGCTACACGGCACGCAGGAACGCTTTTACTGGCCTAACATGTACCAAACAACCAAGCGCTATGTCGCTAGTTGTGAAACGCGCCAGCGTCACAAGCGACCGACCTCTGCTGCACCGGGCCCTCTCCGGCCTTTAACCCCTCCAAGTACGGCTTTCGAGCAAGTAGGCATTGATCTAATGAGTCCATTTCCCCTATCTACAAACAAGAACCGTTGGATAATCGTCTGCGTGGACCATCTTACAAGGTACGCTGAAACCGCCGCCATACCCTCAGCCACCGCTGCTTTCGTGGCGGTCTTCCTGCTGCGTTCCGTCGTCCTTCGTCACGGCCCACCACGTGTTATCATCAGCGACCGTGGTCGGCAGTTCACCGCTGACGCCGTTGAAGAGCTCCTTCGCCTGTGCACTTCAGAGTTTCGCCACTCCACGCCGTATCATCCACAGACCAATGGTCTCGTTGAGAGGACAAACCAAACTCTGACGAACATGCTTGCCATGTACGTTTCCTCAAATCATAAGAACTGGGACGAAGTGGTGCCCTTCATAACATACGCATACAATACGGCGAAACACGAAACCACGAACTACAGCCCATTCTACCTCTTGTATGTAAGGTTACCACGCAGCCCCCTGGATACTTTCTTGCCATTTGTCCTGCACAACGACGGTTCTGTGTGTACGACTGTGTGTCTCGCGGAAGAAGCTCGTCGAATAGCCCGTCTGCGTACTTTGGCCTCGCAGAGTCGTTCAAAAGAGCGATACGACGAGTGTCACAAGAATGTTTTTTTCGCCAAAGGTGATTTGGCGCTTCTCTGGACGCCTCAACGCAAGCGTGGAATGTGCCAAAAGTTCCTTTCGCAGTATTCAGGCCCATTCGTTGTCCTGGATCGTCTGAGCGAACTTACGTATCTAGTAGCTCGCATCAAAGGGAGCAGTGAACAACACGAACGCCGACTATCAACTGAAGCACAGCACAGAGGCGAAAAAGAAAGAAGACACACAGCTTATCTGCGCATGCTCGGAATGGTAGCGCCACCTGTCAATCGGTTACGCGTGCCGGTCTTCGCGATAGACAACTCCTAAGGCTTTCTTAGGAGTTGTCTATCGCGAAGACCGGCACGCGTAACCGATTGACAGGTGGCGCTACCATTCCGAGCATGCGCAGATAAGCTGAGTGTCTTCTTTCTTTTTCGCCTCTGTGCTGTGCTTCAGTTGTTAGTCGGCGTTCGTGTTGTTCACTGCTCTCCTTGTGTCCGTGTCCTGCACGCCTCTTCTTTTGATTATGGACTGTTACCAACTCGCTCAACTTTCTGTCCTTAGTAGCTCGCCTTTTGTGCAATGGTCGGCGATCAAGCAAAACGCAGGGGACACATGTTGCTCGCTTGAAACGTTTCTACCCCATTGCTTCCTCCTGACTCGCCCTACTGTCTTCGTCTGCTTGCGTGGAGTGTAACGCACTAATGGCAGAAAGGTAGAAGAAGAGGACGAATAGCTTGGAGACCGAACTGCGACATCACCAGCATCCATCTCCTGATCTCCTGTTAATAAAACCATCCTTTCGCAGCCCTTCGTAACAATATGTAGCAAACATATCAATTGTGCATACTAATCCGCATACTAATCCGTTGAAGAACGTGTTCTCAATGTCGACGGCTTGCCAGGAGAGTAGTAGCCAAATACGCACAAGTAAGACAGAGTGCGAGGTAAGAAGCTAGAAATCCAAGCCTGAAGGTGAAAAAAGGAGGGACACCACCCAAATTATAATCAAACGAATTGGCTGCCTCCTCGGCAGCCAATTGATAATGTAGAAGTTAGTGAGGAAGGCGTTCTTAATCTTTTACTTAATTTGAACATAAGCAAAAGCCCTGGCCCTGATGGTGTACCGAGAGAGTTCTTGTACAGATACGCAGAATGGACTTCCCGTTTTCTTACTAAAATATTCCAGTCATCAGTACGTAACGGCTCATTCGCAACTGCATGGAAGTGCGCTAAAATCACGCCTGTGCACAAAAGTGGCTCTCATTTAGAAGTGAAGAATTACCGTCCAATCTCGCTCATTAGCACATGCTCAAAATTACTGGAACACATCATTAACAAACATCTGTTGGCCTATCTCGATAGCCATAACATATTGTTTCCAAATCAGCATGGTTTCCGCGAAGGCTTATCAAGGACAATCCAACTACTTGAATTTGTCCACCTTTCCAAAGCAGTAAATTCGCGTAGTCAAACTGACGTGATTTAAAGGTGAACATTTGACAGAGATCTGTCTGGTTGGGACGAAATTAAAGGTGAAAACAGGGGGACACCAACCAAATTATAATCATTTAAAAGTAAAATTTACTTCTAAAGATGAAAAAACCCGATGTTTCGGGTCCCACTCGGACCCTTCTTCAGGGTTGACTGGAGGGCACCAGACAGCAGCAGTGCTTATAAGGCCTTCTTTCTTCTCTCTTCCTTCCTTTCTCACTTTCTCTTTTTTTCCGGTTCTTCAAGCCGAGGGGGGGTCATGCTAGTGTTGAACCAGGCGCCGGAGTCCGCTAAAATAGACACTTGGGATCGCACCTGCCGACCGGTTCACATTTCCAGGTGTCGCCTGAATGTGCCATGATTCCACAAAGAGCCGCTTGTGAAAACTGGTTTCCAAGTCGAGGACGCGGGAGTTGTCAAAATCGATGCGGTGGTTGTGCACCTCGCTGTGTTCAGCTAATGCACTCCTTTGTCTGTCGAACTTGCGGACATCGTTCCTGTGCTGTCGTAGCCTCCCTGGGAAATTCTTGGTCTCTCCCACGTACAACGCGCCGCAATCTGAACAAGGAATGGAGTAAATCACACCTTGCGCTCTCTCCCTCGGCAGCCTGTCTTTCGGGCGCGGAAAGAAACGGCCAAGCGTGGAAATTGGCTTGTGTGCTACTCTTATTCCCTGCTCAGACAGCACACGTGCGAGCGCTTCGCTGGTACCCTGAACGTAGGGAATACACACGCGTATGGGCTTGGAATGCGGCGGGTCAGTGTCCTTTCGAAGGGGTCAGCGGGGATTAGTCTGGCGGCGAGCAACCTTTCCAACGAAGGCTGTCGTGTAGCCGTTCTTCAGAAGGTCGCTTTTGACCACCTGTTCTTCTTCTATCCGCTTATTCTCCGAAGAGCAAACCCTCCGTGCACGGGTCAGCAGAGCCGAAACCACCGCCGTTTTATGGTGGAAAGGGTGGTTAGAGCTGGCGTCGAGATAGCGACCGGTTTGAGTCGGCTTTCGGTACACCGAGAACTGCAGCATGCCATCCACCTTTGTCACAAGGACATCAAGGAACGGCAAGCAGTTGTTCTTTTCCCGTTCCACGGTGAACTGAATAGCCGGCTTTATCGAGTTTAGGTGGGCCGTGAATGCGTCTACGGCAGAAGTTTTAAGAATGCAGAAGCAGTCGTCGACATACCGCAAAAATATCTTCCGAGTGATGTCGGCCGACTGCAATGCTCTTCCTTCCACCGCTTCCATCACGAGGTTCGCTGTAGTGACAGACACAGACGCACCCATTGCCGTCCCAATTCGCTGCTTGTAGTACTCTCCGTTGACAGAGAAGTACGTGCTGCTGAGACAAAAGTTCAGCAGGCGGCTCAGCTCGTCGACGGTCAGGCTTGTTCTTTCCCCGAGGTTCTTGTCACGCTCTAGTGCCTCCCGCGCTGTGGTCGTCGCCAGCTGAACGGGAACGCTTGTGAACAGGGAGACCACGTCGAAGGACACGAGGCATTCATCTTCGCAAACAGACGCAGGGGACAGGAGTTCAACAAAATGGCTGCTGTTCTTTACGTAGGTCGGCGTGTTTCCCACCTTGATGCGGAGACTCCGAGGGACCGGATCCTAGTCCCTCGGAGTCTCCGCATCAAGCCTCTCGTACACACCAGTGAGGGGCAGAGAGTATTGGCCCAGGCCGAACGCCGCTTGGTGATCGCCCGTGTCCACGAATGCAGAGCAACGGTGAGAAAGTTGGATTTGGACTTATTCTTCCTTCGTCGGCAGCTGGAGCACCGCCTGGGTGGACTCTTTCCCGCTGTGAACTCCTTCGCGTGCTCTGTCGCCTCGAGTGCAGCGGAAAAACAACGCGTCCCCCAAAGTAGCAAGCTCTCAGCACTTTTGCGGCAAAAACAGCCCCCCGAACTCCAAAGCTTCGAAGTGTGTTTTCAACCTCTCGTCCAAGAAGTTGTCACTACCTGAGACCAGCGTCCTTGCCAAAGGCCACAGCTTCAATGTGTCGGGCAGTCGACCGCCCCTGGTAAAGATTGCGGCAGCTGTGGAGGACGGGGTCCGTCGTCTTGACTCCAAGGTCCAGGAATCAGTGAGGCTGAAGGCGATTGGCATCCTGGCACATAGCCTAAATAAAAAACTGCCATCGAGCCCTACGAGAGCTGCACGATGACCCCGCCATTGTCATCTTGCCTGCAGACAAAGGGAATGCCACCGTCGTCCTTGACCGGCAAGACTACGACCGCAAAGTGCAAGACCACCTTGAGAGTGACACTTACGTCAAATTAAAGAAGGACCCCACAGCACAGGTACAAAGAGACCTCAACAAGCTGCTAGGAGACGTGTTTGCGAAACAGCCAGATGCCAGAGCTCTACACCTGCGTTTGATGTGCAGAAACGGTAGTGCTCCTGGCTCCTACGGGCTCCCCAAGATCCATATGCCCGGTGTTCCCTTGAGGCCGATTGTGGATTTCACATCTTCTCCACTTCGCGCCCTGTCAAGTTTTCTACACAACTTTGGCTCTTCTCGTGGGAAACGCGCCGACCTACGTAAAGAACAGCAGCCATTTTGCTGAACTCCTGTCCCCTGTGTCTGTTTGCGAAGATGAATGCCTCGTGTCCTTCGACGTGGTCTCCCTGTTCACAAGCGTTCCCGTTCAGCTGGCGACGACCACAGAGCGGGAGGCACTAAAGCGTGACAAGAACCTCGGGGAAAAAACAAGCCTGAGCGTCGACGAGCTGAGCCGCCTGCTGAACTTTTGTCTCAGCAGCACGTACTTCTCTGTCAACGGAGAGTACTACAAGCAGCGAACTGGGACGGCAATGGGTGCGTCTGTGTCTGTCACAACAGCGAACCTCGTGATGGAAGCGGTGGAAGGAAGAGCATTGCAGTCGGCCGACATCACTCCGAAGATATTTTTGCGGTATGTCGACGACTGCTTCTGCATTCTTAAAACTTATGCCGTAGACGCATTCACGGCCCACCTAAACTCGATAGAGCCGGCTATTCAGATCACCGTGGAACGGGAAAAGAACAACTGCTTGCCGTTCCTTGATGTCCTTGTGACAAAGGTGGATGGCATGCTCCAGTTCTCGGTGTACCGAAAGCCGACTCACACCGGTCGCTATCTCGACGCCAGCTCTAACCACACTTTCCACCATAAAACGGCGATGGTTTCGGCTCTGCTGACCCGTGCACGGAGGGTTTGCTCTTCGGAGAATAAGCGGATAGAAGAAGAACAGGTGGTCAAAAGCGACCTTCTGAAGAACGGCTACACGACAGCCTTCGTTGGAAAGGTTGCTCGCCGCCAGACTAATCCCCGCCGACCCCTTCGAAAGGACCCTGACCCGCCGCATTCCAAGCCCATACGCGTGTGTATTCCCTACGTTCAGGGTACCAGCGAAGCGCTCGCACGTGTGCTGTCTGAGCAGGGAATAAGAGTAGCACACAAGCCAATTTCCACGCTTGGCCGTTTCTTTCCGCGCCCGAAAGACAGGCTGCCGAGGGAGAGAGCGCAAGGTGTGATTTACTCCATTCCTTGTTCAGATTGCGGCGCGTCGTACGTGGGAGAGACCAAGAATTTCCCAGAGAGGCTACGACAGCACAGGAACGATGTCCGCAAGTTCGACAGACAAAGGAGTGCATTAGCTGAACACAGCGAGGTGCACAACCACCGCATCGATTTTGACAACTCCCGCGTCCTCGACTTGGAAACCAGTTTTCAGAAGCGGCTTTTTGTGGAATCATGGCACATTCAGGCGACACCTGGAAACGTGAACCGGTCGGCAGGTGCAATGCCAAGTGTCTATTTTAGCGGACTCCGGCGCCTGGTTCAACACTAACATGACCCCCCTCGGCTTGAAGAACCGGAAAAAAAGAGAAAGTGAGAAAGGAAGGAAGAGAGAAGAAAGAAGGCCTTATAGGCACTGCTGCTGTCTGGTGCCCTCCAGTCACCCCTGAAGAAGGGTCCGAGTGGCACCGAAACGTCGGGTTTTTTCATCTTTAGAAAAACATTTTACTTTTAAATGATTATAATTTGGTTGGTGTCCCCCTGTTTTCACCTCAAACTGACGTGGTGTTGTGGATTTCGCGAAAGCATTTGATAAGGTGTCCCATGCAAAATTGTTATTTAAGATTGATAACACGTTTGCTCACGACATATTTTGGATCTTATGTTACGTCTCGGCAGAAGTTTCTTCAAATAAAAGATAAGAAGTCTAGTCTGTTTGTAGTAAATTCAGGAGTTCCGCAGGGTAGTGTACTGGGCCCTCCTTTATTTTTATTGTTCATAAACGATCTACCAAACGATGTCAGTGTCGCGATTAGGTTGTTCGCTGATGATTGTGTTGTTTATAGCACAATTGAGACTCAACAAGATCAAATTAATTTGAACCGCAACCTTCGAAAAATTCGTAATTGGTGTGAAGACTGGCAAATGACCTTAAGCCCAGAAAAAACATTTTTTATGTCCATAACTAGAAAGAAAAAGCCGCTGAATTATGACTACCGGATTGACGACATTAAGCTCAAGCGTGTAGAGAAATACAAATATCTTGGAATACTGTTTACGCCTGATTTGCGATCGAATTCGCATATTGACCATGTCTGCTCGAAGACTACTAAGGCACTGTAGAGTCTCAGGCGTAACCTTTATCGGGGCCCCCCTGATATAAAGTGCCTTGCTTACAAGACCTTAGTCAGGCTATTCTAAAATTGTATGGGACCTTTATACACAGTCGAACTCCAACAAAATAGCAAGGGTACAACGACTTAGCGCTACATTCATATGTAATAAATATCGTCGGCAATATTCTCCTTCCGAGTTCTTTGCGCA
This sequence comes from Hyalomma asiaticum, assembly GCA_013339685.2. NCBI lineage: Eukaryota > Metazoa > Arthropoda > Arachnida > Ixodida > Ixodidae > Hyalomma > Hyalomma asiaticum. Next base: position 89,957,078 of record CM023487.1, read on the forward strand.
AGCGGGTCTAGAAATTTTGGAAATTAGGACGAAGATTGAGGGACTAAAATTCATTTTCGATCTAATTCATAATCAGTTTAAACTTACCCATGCAGATTTTTTTCAGGTTAGCGCGCATGAACATTCCAGACATCGCCATTGTATGTACTACATGGTACCCCTTGCCTCTCGTAATGACTGTTTTAGGTTCAGTTACTTCCCCTGTGCTATCGATGAATGAATATGTTACCCGAATCCACTATCAGATGTTCTTCGCTGACGTCATTTGAAGAAAGCGTAAAACGGCCTTTCAATGTATAACACTGTGGCTACACAAAAATTTTATTCTCCATATATGCTTTGAACAGTCCCGCGATGCTGCCTACGCTTGTCCTTTGCTTTTGAACAGGATGCATTGTACACTGCGCTCTGTTTGTGCTCTTCGGTATGCTTATGTCATTTCTTTTTGTAGATTTTCGCTGCTGTTCGTAACAACCTTGCAAAATGTCACTAGAATTCTATTGCAAATTTTGCCCGAAAACTACGTGTACCTTCCGCCCTGTAACAGCCCTCTTCAGGGCTAACAGTATTAATAAATGAAATGAAATGAAAAAGCCCGACGTTTCGGGTCCCACTCGGACCCGAAACGGGTGACTTCAGGGGTGACTGGAGGGCACCAGACAGCAGCAGTGCTTATAAAGCCTTCTTTTTGTTTCTTTTCTCTCTCTTTCTTCCTTTCTCTTCTTTTTCAGGTTCTTCAAGCCGAGGGGGTCACGCTAGTGATGAACCAGGTGCCGGAGTGCGCTAAAATAGACACTCTGCATTGTACCTGCACACCGATTCACGTTACCAGGTGTCGCCTGTATGTACCACGATTCCACAAAAAGCCGCCTATGAAAACTGGTTTCCAAGTCGACGACGCGGGAGTTGACAGAGGCGATGCGGTGGTCGTTCACCTTGCTGTGCTCAGCTAACGCACTCCTTTTTTTTTATTGATATCATATTAGGAGATGTTGGCGCACAAATAAGGCGCTGGCTACTCCTCGGCTCCTGGGTTGGTCCGTACAACATGCATGGTTGCTAAGCAGTATGCGAAGCAATCTGGCATAATTACAAGAACAGCGGTTCCGTCAGAACAGTAACGAAGAAACACTCTCAACGTATTCGTATATATGTTCAAACACATGACAGTACTTTCGAGTAAAAGTCTCTAATAAATAAATAAGAATGTCACTGGCACAGAAACGTCCATAGTCAGTCACAGGCAGTGGTCGTGTAAAGGAATCACCAGATATTGAATAAAATACCAATACAGTACCTTGTTAAATTGCGCTAATAACGTCCAGCAATGCCGCTTTCTTCTAAAAACGTTTTGAGTGCTTTTAACGCGTTTTTTTGCAAGGCCGTCGTCGGCCATCGGCCCAGAAGTTTCCTTAAACTGAATGGCCGACGGTCCAGTGTCATCAGAGATGCTTTAAGTCGATGCCTTGGTTCATCGTGATTTGGGCAATCTAGGAGCAGGTGACTTATATCGTCGTCTTGAAACCCACAATCACATTCGGGAGTTCTAGCACGGCCAATTTTGTGTAGAAAATGCTTTGTGTAGCAGTACCTACTCTTAACCGATGAATGAGGGTTTCCATACTTCTTTCTAAAGATAATGATATTCTGAGTTCAATAAACGGATCGATATGATATAAGTCACAACTTTTGTAATTTTGATCAAACCACGTGCTTCTGCTCATTTTGAAAGATGTCTTTAGAACGCAGCGCAATTCATTTTTCGATAGTGGGAGGGAAGCCGTGGCCTCCTTGTGATGTGCTTGTCGTGCTGCGTCGTCGGCTGCTGTGTTACCGGGAATGTTGCAGTGGCCTGGTATCCACTGAAATACTATGTCGTGTTTCGCTTGGTTTGCTCTTGAGAGTTCTTTAAGTGTCTCATATATTATACTCTCGCTGGTCGTGTGTGCTTTTGTGCTGCGCAGGGATGTTAGGGCTGCCTGTGAATCACTAAATATTACCCATCTTTGCGAATCTCTCACAGATGTTATAAATTTGATGGCACACAGGATACCAAATAGCTCAGCCGTTGTGGATGATGTAGCACGACACAGCTTATAGGACTCTTGCTTTTTGAATTGCGGAACAACGAATGCAGAAGTAGAGGAGGTTGCTACACAAGAGCCGTCCGTATAAAGATGCACGTATCCTGGATACAGCATATATATTTGATTCAGCGCCAGTTGTTGAGCGGCCGGTATAAACATGTCTCTTTTTCTTATTATTCCCTCTACCGACAATTCAATGTTTGGTAGTGCTAGCTTCCATGGAGGATAATCAACGTCACAATGCCAAAATGTGTTGCTTGGTAATATATGAATATTTTCTTGAACTGCCTTATGCATATAACTTCTGTCTCTTCTCCAAATGTCTAGTCCTAGTGGGTGATTCTTATGTTGTGTTTGAAGACGAAAGAAATGCCGGCATGTTTCTATTGGTCTCATAACTGGAAACGGAGTTTGGCAGGACTCAGCTATTACAAGCCGGCTAGACGTCGCTTTTGGAACTCCTAGACATATGCGCAGTCCTCTTGCTATAAGTCTTTGAAGCCGCTCTTCTGACGTGCGAGATATGTTATGTAAGATAGCCGCAGAGTACGCAATTTGTCTTATTAAAGCATTGTGAACAGTGAGCATGCACGACACCGATCCACCCCATGATGTGCCAGCAAGTCTGCGAAGTATATTTATTATAACGTTGACGTCGCTTCCCAGCTTCCTAATGTGAGGTGCCCAGGATGTTTGCCGATCTAGTAGTATTCCAAGGAATCTATGATGTGTAACTATCGCCAGCGGTTGTCCCTCGAGATTAAGGCTAAATTTTGTTAACTTCCTCCGAGTGAAGGCCATTACGGCTGTCTTTGCGTGTCACAAAACCATCCCTCTTTCTCGTAAGAAGTTATTGATGATGTTTATTCCTTCTTGTAGTAATTTCTGAAGTAACTGGACGTTACTACCAGATGCCCAAATGGACACATCTGCGTAAATTGAGAATTTTAACTCAGCTGGTAGCATTTTTGTTAAATCAGCCATGACACAATTAAAGAGAAATGGACTGAGTACACTCCCCTGTGGCACACCCTGCGTGACATCATGTTCACTACTGTTGCCTTAGTTTGTCTGTACAAATACCTTGCGACCTGACAAAAGCTTAGAGATCCATCTCAATGTTCTGCCGGAGATTCCAAGTTCTAACATACTTAGCATAACATGAACGTGACTGACGGTGTCAAATGAATGCCCTCTTGATGTCTAAGAATACCGATATCGTCAAGTTACCACAAGCTCGTTTATGTTCCACAGATGAGACGATATCTATTGCGGCGTCCATTGTAGATTTGTGTTTTCTAAAACCTACTAAGTTGTTAGACAGCACATCTGTTTCATTACACCACCACTGAAGCCGTGCGTCGATCATCTTTTCCATGACTTTGCATAAACAACTTGTCAAACTAACTGGGCGGAAGGATTAAAGGCACAGGGCCGTCTTGCCCGGTTTTAAAATAGGGATTACTCGAGCAACTTTCCAAGAATCATGTATAGTTTCTTCAATCGAGAGGTCATTGAATATGTCTAAGAGAGCATTTGTGGCTGTTGGCCCGAGGTTTCTAAGCATATTATACGTAATGCCGTCCGGTCCAGCAGCAGACTTCTGACGACATGACGCTATCGCACATTGCAGTTCTCTTAATGTAAATGCTGGGTCTAAGCGAGAATGTTCTGCCCAACAGCAAGCATTGATCTCCTGCTTAGCAAATGCAACTGAGTTTTCAAAATCTATACACTGTGATGAAAAACCAGGCCTGCAGATATCGGCACAAAATTCGTCGGCTATTGCTAGCTCCTCTGTGTTCCGAGCAACAGCGAGAGCGCGGAATGGGAAGCTCTGGGTCACAGGGCCGCTAAATGCACGGACTACGAACCAAATTCTTGGGACAGGTGTGTGAGGAGACAGCGTGCGGCACAAATTGCGCCAGCGCCGTTTGCCTAAATTTTCTAAACGTCTACGCATAACATTGTGAATTTTTTGAGCATCTTTGAATTCCTCTAAGCTTCCGCTTCTTCGGTACGCTCTTTCGGCCCGGCGTCTGATGGCTCTTAGGTGTTCGTACTCCCCGTCAACTGGCGCATAATCTTTTGGTATGGGGACATGCTTTGTACATATGTTAATATTATCCAGCACACATTCAGCAAACTGTGCAAGTCACACGTTCACTGATTTGATTTGTTAGACGGTACCTAAAAGCTCTCCAGTTCGTTAGGCTGCTATAACGCAATCTGTCATTATTGTGCATACGAGGGTGACTTACAAGGATAGGAAAATGATCGTTCCCGCGCGTTGCCACATCCCTTGTCCAGCCCACACCATTCACTAAGTATTCAGAACATAGGGTGACATCGATGCAGCTCGAGTAAGTGTGTCCAGGAAGAAATGTTGGCGATCCATCATTTAAAACTGTCAAGTTGCACGTGTCAATGGCGTTCTCAATAACGTTACCGCACGCATCACAGCGATCACTTTCCCAGATTACGTTGTGGGCATTGAAGTCTACACATATAAATGCATTAGAACCAGCTATTTTGAAAATATCTACTAGCTCTTCCACTGATATGCGGTCTGAAGGTTGTAAATAGATATTAAGTACTGTTATACACAGTTTGCCAAAGGATACTTTACAGGCGATGAATTCCGGAAAGTCGGAATCACTTGACTGGACTTGACAAGATGGTAAGTCCTTTCTGACGCACAGGAGCGCTCTACTAAGGCCACCTTGACGGGAAGACTTGTACATGACATAATTAGACGCACTCCTTTGTCTATCGAGCTTGCGGACATCGTTCGTGTGCTGTCGTAGCCTCTCTGCAAGGTTCTTTGTCTCACCCACGTTCAAAGCGCCACTATCTTAACAAGGAATGGAGTAAATAACACCTTGCGCTCTCTCCCTGGGCAGCCTGTCCTTCGGGCGCGGAAAGAAATGGCCAAGCGTGGAAATTGGCTTGTGTGCTACTCTTATTCCCTGCTCCGATAGCACACATGGGAGCGCTTCGCTGGTATACCTGAACGCAGGGAATGCACACACGTATGGGCTTAGAAGGCGGCGGGTCAGTGTCCTTTCGAAGGGGTCGGCGGGGATGAGTCTGGCGGCGAGCAACCTTTTCAACGAAGTCTTTCGAGTAGCCGTTCTTTAGAAGGTCGCTTCTGAGCACCTGTTCTTCATCTTTGTGCTTATTCTTTGAAGAACAAACCCTCCGTGCACGGGTCAGCAGAGCCGAAACCACTGCCGCTTTATGGTGCAAAGGGTGGTTCGAGCTGGCGTCGAGACAGCGACCGGTGTGAGTCGGCTTTCGGTGTACCGAGAACTGGAGCATACCATCCACCTTTGTTGCGTGGCATCAAGGAACGGCAGGCAGTAGTTCTTTTCCCGTTCCTCGGTGAACTGAATGGCCGGCTCCATCGAGTTCATGTGCGCAGTGAATGCGTCTATGGTAGAAGTTTTCAGAATGCAGAAGCAGTCGTCAACATACCGCAAAGATATTGTGACGGAGACGCAAGAGTGATGCAATGATTATTTAGAGGGTTGGCGGAACCGACAAAAATGGCTGAAGGCACACACGCGCGCAAGCGTCAAGAACACTCGTCGTCGTTCTCACTTCGTATCGTTCGACGCTTGTCCTCACTGCACCGCTTCGTAACATCACCCTCCCGCGGCGGAAGCGCCGTCACGGCGCTTGCTAAGACGACGAGAAACTAGCAGAGCAGTACGGCTTGAGTCGTGAAACGTGAACAACCTCGGTCCGCTGCGAGGAGGTCGAAGAGGCGGGGGCGAGTGGCGCTTTCTCGTAGTTGACGTCACTAAGCTGGCGCAGAACTTCGTAGGGCCCTGTATAACGGGAGAGTAGCTTTTCGGACAACCCGACGTGGCGGCGTGGTGACCAGAGGAGAACGAGAGAGCCCGGCGTGAACTGGACACTCTTGTGCTGGCTGTCGTAACGAACTTTTTGGTGTTGCTGTGACGAGGAAAGGCGATGGTGGGCAAGTTGACGAGCGGCACGGGCTTGAGTAATGGTGCCGCTGGCGTACTCAGTCAACAATGGTGCAGGTGAAGGAAGGATTGTGTCAAATGGTAACTTTGGGTGCCTGCCGAATAGTAGGTAAAACGGTGAAAAACCGGCGGTATCATGTCGGGACGAATTGTACGCATAGGTAATGAATGGGAGTGCTTTGTCCCAGTCGCGGTGGTCAGGTGAAACGTACATTGATAACATATCAGTGAGCGTTCGGTTCAGGCGCTCGGTCAATCCGTTCGTCTGCGGATGATAAGCGGTGGCAAGCTGGTGTTCAGTGGAGCACGCACGGAGGATGTCATCGACGACACGTGAAAGAAAATATCTCCCTCGATCGGTAAGTAGCTGCCGAGGAGCGTCATGCTGAAGAATGATGTCATACAAGAGAAAGTCGGCGACATCAGTAGAAGAACTTGTTGGCAACGCCCGGGTGATGGCAAAGCGGGTGGCATAATCTGTTGCGACGGCAACCCATTTGTTTCCTGAAAGGGACGTAGGAAATGGGCCTAACAGGTCCAGGCCAACACGCGAGAATGGTTCTAGAGGTATGTCGATAGGATGTAGTAGGCCCGACGGAAGGGCAGAAGGGCGCTTACGGCGTTGGCACTGGTCACAAGCAGCAACATAACGTACCACAGAGCGATACATGCCAGGCCAGAAAAAACGACGCCGCGCACGATCGTACGTGCGGGAGACACCTAGGTGGCCAGCTGTGGGTACGTCGTGAAGTTGGTGAAGAACACTGGATCGTAGATGTTGAGGTAAGACAAGCAGAAGTTCCGGGCCATTGGGGCTGAAGCTACGACGATACAGGATGTTGTCGTGCAATTTGAAGAGGCGAAGAGAAGGGTCTGGTGCTGAAGACGTTAGACTGTCGATGATGGATCGTAACGAGCCGTCTCGTTGCTGTTCGGTGCGGATGTCGCCCAAAGCACGAATGGAGAGTACGCAGGTGTCTGAGTCAGGGTCAACAACGTCGGGACCATCAACGGGGTGACGTGATAAACAGTCTGCATCTTGGTGCAGGCGTCCCGACTTGTGATGCACAGTAAACGAGTATTCCTATAGTCGAAGTGCCCATCGAGCGAGGCGGCCAGTCGGGTCCTTCAGTGAGGAGAGCCAGCAAAGGGTGTGGTGGTCGGTAACGACGGTAAATATGCGACCATACACATAAGGTCTAAATTTGGTCACTGCCCACACCAAAGCCAGGCATTCATGCTCAATTATTGAGAACTTCTGTTCCGAGGTCGAAAGAAGACGGCTGGCATAGGCGATTATCCTGTCCTTGCCGTGCTGGTTTTGGCCAAGGACAGCGCCTATTCCATGGCCACTAGCATCAGTTCGAAGTTCTGTGGGCGACGAGGGATCGAAATGGGCCAGTATTGGTGGCGTAATGAGCAAATGAATGAGGGCAGAAAAAGAGTCTGCCTGCTCTAGGCCCCATACGAAGGGAACGTCCTTTTTCAAAAGATCAGTAAGCGGTAGGGCTATGTCCGCGAAGTTTCGAACAAAGCGACGGAAGTATGAACATAGCCCCACGAAACTTCGGACGTCCTTGGTTGAGCACGGCACCGGAAATTCCCTCACAGCCCGCACCTTATCGGGATCCGGTTGAACACCCGCAGGACTCACAAGGTGTCCAAGTATAGTGAGCTGGCGCCGTCCGAAGCGACACTTGGCGGAGTTGAGCTGGAGACCGGCTCTGCGAAAGACATCAAGAATGGCCGACAAACGTCGGAGGTGGCTGTCAAACGTAGGTGAGTAGACGATGACGTCATCTAGGTAACACAAGCAGATGGACCACTTATATCCTCGAAGCAAGGAGTCCATCATGCGTTCGAAAGTTGCTGGGGCGTTACAAAGTCCAAACGGCATGACCTTGAACTGGTAAAGACCATCGGGCGTGACGAATGCAGTTTTCTCGCGGTCCATGGGGTCGACTGAGATTTGCCAGTAGCCGGACCGAAGGTCGATGGATGAAAAGTATTGGGCTCCGTGAAGGCAATCGAGGGCGTCATCGATGCGAGGTAAAGGATAGACGTCTTTATGGGTCACTTTGTTTAAACTGCGATAATCGACGCAGAAGCGCCATGTGCCATCCTTCTTTTTAACAAGGACAGCCGGGGAGGCCCACGGACTAGATGAAGGCTCTATGACGTCTTTAACAAGCATTTTATCTACTTCGCCCTGGATAACTTGACGTTCTTCTTGAGAGACGCGGTAAGGACGTCGGCGTACAGGATGTGCGTCACCAGTGTGGATGCGGTGAGCTACAACAGATGTTTGGCCTAGGGAGCGGCCATCAAAGTCAAAGATGTCACGATAGGACACAAGCACGCGATGGAGATCAGTAGCTTGCGTTGGGGTGAGATCAGGAGCGATCATCTTGGAAATGCCGTCGACTGGCGAAGGAGCGACGGGGTTGTCATCCGGGGAACGTAACATAACATCGGCGTCCAAGATCGCAACCTCGCAATTCTCCAGCGCAGAGATGGTGGCCAACGCTATGCCTTGCGGAATAACTTGGGTCAGCAGACTCACGTTGAGTATGGGAACAATCGCTGGATTGTTAGTCACGGAAACAATGGTGTGCGCAAAAGCGACGTCGCTGTCCAACAGTACGTCCACAATAGGCGACAAGAGGTAGTCACCATCGGTCACGTCGCGTGAGGAAGTCAAACTGACGTATTTAACGGCTTGAGGCGGCAAACGGACGTGATGGCGAGAGCACAAACGCGGAGGTAGGTCGGCCGGAAGGTCAGAAAGCTGTGGCAACTCAAGTTGAAGAGCGCCGGTTGAACAATCAATGAGCGCAGAGTGAGCCGACAGAAAATCCAAGCCGAGGATCAGATCATGTGGGCACTGCTCTATGACGGCAAATTCTACGGAAGTAGGACGACTAGCAATACAAACACGGGCGGTGCACATCCGAAGAACGGCAGGAGTACCTCCATCAGCGACACGGAGTGTGCGAGAAGAGGCAGGCGTGAGCACTTTATGCAAGCAGCGGCGAAGGTTGGCACTCATTACGGAAATTTGCGCTCCAGTATCTATAAGGGCAGAAACAGTCACACCATCCACAACAACTTCTAACAAGCTTCGGTTAGTCGGCAGCGTGAAGAGAGGATTTGCGGAGGAAGTCGTCAATGCAGCGTCACCTCCCGGCGCTGCACTGTCTAGTTTTCCGGATAAGCGGTAGCGAGGTTAAACGGGGACGACGGTCGGCGACCCTGCGGCGATCGAGACGACTGGCGACGGCCTGGGGGCGAGCGTGACCGGTGACCAAGTGGCGACGGTGAGCGGTTATTTAGGCTTCTGTACGAATCGGGATTGGACGACTGGGCAGGAGGGGCAGAGCAGTAGCCGGCCTGTCGGTAGTAGTCGCCCTGTCGGTAGTAAGGAGCGTACGAAGCCCGAGGCGGCGAGGACCAGCGGGTGTTGCAATAACGGGCTACATGGCCGGTACGACGACAACGGAAGCAAACAGGTCGGTTGTCAGTGGTTCGCTACACGGCAGGGTCGCGATACTGTGTAGGAAACCGCTGCTCGTAATAGGACGACTGCTGACGCCACGATGTCGGCTGTGGACTAGCCACGGCGCACACAGAATGGATGCCTACGTTGGCCAGCTCCTGCCGGACAATGGCTTGAACGATCGGAGCGGTGACAGCCGCCGAATCGCCAGAACCGGCATAAGCTGGAGCAGGGGCCATAGCTTCAAGTTCACGGCGCACAATCTGAGTCACCTGGTCCAATGAAACTGAAGCTTGCGGTTGTGTCATAGTGCATTCTTCGCAGGAGGAAGTTGCCGCCGTATTGGGAAGCCTGGCGAACACGGTGTTAATGCGCCGACTTTTAGCCTGCTCAAAGCGTCGACACTCTTTGATGATGGCGTCTACGGTCGAGTAGTTCTTACACATTAAAAGGTTGAAGGCGTCGTCTGCAATCCCCTTTAGAATGTGGCCAACTTTATCGGTCTCCGGCATATCGGCGTCGGCTTTACGACACAGTGCTAACACGTCTTCTATGTACGAGATGTAAGACTCCGTAGACGTTTGCGCACGAGACGCGAGAGCTTTCATCGCTGCTAACCTACGCCCGACGGGCTTCCGAACAAGTCTAGCATCTTTTCTTTGCAGATGTCCCAGCTTCCGAGTTCGGCTTGGTGGTTCTCAAACCACACTTTCGCAGTTCCTTTCAGGTAGAAAATCAGATTGGCCAGCATGAGAGTAGGGCCCCATCGGTTGAGCGTACTCACGAGTTCGTAATCTGCCACCCAGTCCTCGACGTCCACTTCATCAGAACCACCAGAACCGCTGAACGTGCCCGGCTCCCGAGGATGCGTAAGTACGAGCGTTGAAGCCGCGGGGGCGGACTCAGGCGCTGTTTCTTCCGCCATGTTATAGGGACCCTCCAAACGACAACCGCTGCGAAGTTCCGTTGCGAGGCGTGTCGTACCCAGCACCTTCCACCAAATGTGACGGAGACGCAAGAGTGATGCAATGATTATTTACAGGGTTGGCGGAACCGACAAAAATGGCTGAAGGCACACACGCGCGCAAGCGTCAAGAACACTCGTCGTCGTTCTCACTTCGTATCGTTCGACGCTTGTCCTCACTGCACCGCTTCGTAACAATATCTTCGGAGTGATGTCAGCCGACTTCAATTCTCATCCTTCAAATCTGTCCGAACCAGACAGATCTCTTTCAAATGTTCACCTTTAAATCCGAGCGTACGTCGCACCCCCTGATCTATCGAGCATACAAAGCCGAGCCGCCTCAGGAGATCCTGCCGGAGATCAGGCGGTCCAACCCACTTGCGCCCATCGTGCAGGCACGGGAGATGGGCCGCACCTCAAAGTCCGTACTTATTCATTTTATGTCTGACAGGCTACCAAGTTTCTTGGCTCAGTCTTTGGAGTCTACCCTTTCAGGCCCAAGGTGGAGGCCTGTGCGAACTGCCGACGGACTGGCACCGACGGACTGGCGTGCCCTGAACCAACACGTTCTCATTGCAGACAGCAGGACCCGGTTGATAAATAGTTCTCTCCTACTTGCATCGTGTGCGGTGTGGACCACCGAACGGGTGACAGACTTTGCCGACGGAAATACCAATGTGGTTCGGCCCTAGAGCACTGCACGGGCCCGGGCCGGCCCGAAAGCCCGGGCCCGGCCCGGCCCGCGGGCCGGGCCGGGCAGTCTGAAGCGTTTTCGAGCGGGCCGGGCCCGGGCCGGGCTCGAAAGTGGGGGCCTGGGCCGGGCCCGGGCTTGAAGCTACGGGCCGGGGCTGGGCCTGGGCTTCAGGCTGCGGGAGCAATAAAATTTCGTTTTTTTATTTGTGGTTGACACATACGGTACAATCTGTATGTAAACAAAGATATTTGTTGCTCGCGTCCTTCGTTGCGCCTATAAAGGTGTAGGCCGAATTGTATGTGGCTATCCTTCTGGTCAAATTGTAAGCCGTACATCACCTTCAAAGCGTCATATTAATTTTCGCTTGGGCAGTGAGGGAATTAAGGGGATATAACTTGTCACAGACATCGCAAGCTCGTAACTGTCTTGACGAGGCGCACACCTGAAGCATCTTAAGGTGCAGGCGCGTGTAATTGTAAAAATGAAGGCCCTAAAATGTAGGCTGTAAAAAGTGTAAAAAATGAAAAAGTGTAAAAATGAAGTGTAAAAAGTGTAACCACTGCGAGTGTAAACTGCGAGTGTAACCACTGCGAGTGTAAAAAGTGTAACCACTGCGAGATTTGATAACTCCTCATGCGTGAGCAGAAATAAGAGGCACGCGTGGGAAGAAGCGCGTAAGAATAAGAGAGTAAAGACGGCCTCCGTTGCTAGGCGACACCCGGCTAGGAGGAGCATGCGCAGACCGCAGCCCACCCATAAGGAACCTCATGCAAGGAACTGCTGCGTGTGTAGCGTGGGACCCATGTCGCCATCTACTGAAAAAGAGAGAAAAAAAAAGAGAAAGCTTTGGATGTTGTGTCGTAGCTCGGCAGAGCGCGCTGATGCTTTTATTGTGTTGGTTACTGGCGTTCTATAGTTCGTAATTTGTCTCCTCTACACGTGGCGCTATGAATGCAGCTGTATTGCGAGACAAGCTCGCTGCCGGCGAGCTTAAGCTCGTCTCCAAGCAAGCTAAGAAAAGCCAGGTTCGGAAACAATTCCTGCAAGTTGTCGACGTGCACACCTTATCACCAGTAGGACATGTGCAGTGCAAAAGCAGCAAAGCTTTCTTCGCATATGATGGTGGGAAGACAGGAACGTCGCATCTGAACCGCCACAAGTGCAAGGCTGCTGGTGACACCACTGCCATTTCTTCGTTCTTCACTGAGAAGAAACCCCAGGTTTCATCTACCGTTAAGGGGAATCTGACGACTGCTTGCGTGAAATGGTGCGCTAAAGATATGCGGCCATTTGACGTTGTTTGCGATGATGGATTCCTAAATGTTGCCGACGAACTGATTGCTATCGGTGCCAAGTACGGGAGCATATCCGCGAGGACCGTGATTCCGCATCCTACGACGGTGTCTCGCAGGGTGGTGATGCCTGAGATTCAGTCAGCGATGAAGGAAGGTCGCTGCTCGATGACACTTGACATGTGGACCGACGACCACAAGAAAATGGCCTGTATCACTGCAACGGCGCATTACGTAAGTGTGAAATGGGAACTGAGGAGCCTTGTTCTGTTCACTAGTGACTTTCCCCCGAGAGAAAAACGGGAGAGAACATCCGTAAGGAGATTGTACGAAGGAGCGCTAAGTTGGGGATTGATGAAGGCATGTTGAGCGATGTGGTGTTCGTGACAGACCAGGGTGCCAACATAATTAGCGCGCTGCGTCCATATGCGAGGATGAACTGCTGTGCGCACGTCCTCAATTTGAGACTACGAAGAATGGGTCGCTCAGCTAGGGAGGCCATCTCCAGCAGGCGGAGAACGTGACGTCCTCCCGCACCTCCCATTGTGTAACTAATTCATCCCTCATATCGATATGTGGTGTAGCTGTCGTGACTTTTGAAAACAGAGCGGACTGACGAGCCAGCTACCACACGGTGTGTGCCAGGAGATATGCACGCGGTGGAATTCAAAGCTCGCCATGATCAAGTCCGTGCTTAGTCAGTACGATGTGATAGAGAACCTCCTAGATTCAAGGGGAAATCTGCTCTTGGAAGACGTCAATAAGACTTTGTTGACGGAGGTCGCCGAATTCTTGGAGCCCTTCAAAGAGGCTAGCGAAAAGCTTGAGCAGGATAAAGTGGTAACGCTGCCCCTTGTACTGATGTACTACAAAAACTGAAGAAGCACCTTACTGCTGATTCGACAGACTCACCAGAAGTGTGCCAGCTCAAGTCGAGGACACTAGAATTCCTTCAAATAAAACTGCCCATAGAAGAGCTTCACAAAGTGGCAACGTTCTTGTGGCCGCCTTTCCGCCATCTCCGCGTTCTTGATGAGCAGGAGAGGAAAAGTGTACATCTGCGTTTGCCACAAGGAGAAACGAGCACAGATCATCCTGATTATGAACCCCCAGCGAAGCGTACGTCCCTTGACGAATTTAAGGAGTGGCGCGATGCTGCGGAAACTCAACCAGCCGACAGTGAGCTTGACAGTTACCTTCGGGACAGTGACTCGTGTGAGGAGATTGAAAAACTGCTTGAATGGTGGGAAGCCCATGGGCTTCCCACCATTCCCACCATACCGTGGGCTTTCATTTCTTGCAAAAAAAGTACTTTGCATCCCATCCACGAGCGCCAGCAGCGAACGCAATTTTAGTGCAGCTGGGTACGTACTCCAAGACAGGAGGACCTGCTTGAAGCCGGAGAGCCTGGACAACTTGCTGTTTTTGCACAAGAACATGTAGATTTTTGCCTTTTTCTGGCCTTTTCGCACTCGTATTACTGTGGCATCGTTTTCAAGTTGCTGTCTTTTTGTGTCATTGAGTGTTATTTTAAGCGTATTTTCTATCTTTATTTCACAAAGAAGGGTGAAACCTTTTATCTGAAATAGCACCAAGCATGGTGTGTAGCAGGTTGATTATATAATTATATTGTAAATGGCGATTACGTTTCCGTGACGGCGTTAGAATACGAAAAATATATATTTCATCTGCTTTTGGTGGCTGTTCACAATATATAACGTTAAAGGTTTTTTATCTTGCTGCAAGAAATTATTAATCAGGATCATCTTAAAAAATTGTGTAAATAATGTTTCTAACGCGAGTGTAGAAAAGAGAATCAAGGAAAATGTCCCGGGTTTGATTCTATCCGCTTTTTCATGTTAGTTATACACTTTTCAATAAATTTTGTTGCTATGTTTTATTTCCCCTATACTGCTATTTTAATGACTTGCCATGTGACATATAGGCAACATTTCATCTATATTCCTTGCTCCCAAACCACGATATGATTACGAGGCACGCTGTAGTGGAGACCGGATTAATTCTGACCACCTGGAGTTCTTTAACGTGCACCTAAAGATAAGTACACGGGTGTTCTTGCCTTTCGCCCCGTCAAAATGCGGCCGCCGTGGCCGCGGTAATCGCACCCACGTCCTACCTACTCAACAGCAAGACAGCTTAACCACTGAGTTATCACCGCAGGCAAAGCAACATTTCAACGCATGTGCACACTGAATTTTCCCTCTGATTCCCTGCTGCAAAGCGCAAGCATCATTAATAATCATAGTCAACAACTAATGTTCTCTAGTGGGCCCGGCCGGGCCTATTCATGAGTGTAGCAAGTTTAGCAATGAACACCGAGCCTGGGCCGGGCCCGGGATTGGAACCTCGGGCCCGGGCCGGGCTCGGGCTGGGGTCGGTCATGTACGGCCGGGCCCGGGCCGGGCCCGGTCTTAGAACCTCGGGCCGGGCGGGCTCGGGCTGGGGTCGGTCATGTACGGCCGGGCCCGGGCTGGGCCCGGGCTAGAACCACGGGTCCGGGCTGGGTCGGGCTTCATAAAGCGGGCCCGGGCTGGGCTCGGGCCGAAAAATCCGGCCCGTGCAGTGCTCTGAATCAGCCCAACGGACCAGAACGCCAAGGCCACCTCAGCGCCATATGATGTCGGAGTTACTAGACCAGGCCTCCTTTTGCCCCCTTGACGTCAGAAGCCGGAAATGACGCAGAGCGTAAGCAGAATCCACGACGCGACGTACCACCAGGTGGCCCACGGGGAGACAGGGCTTGCAACAGGTGAGCTGGGCAGATAGCGTCTCCCATTGCTCCAGTAGTAGTCGCTCAGACCCCAGGGAACTGTACTACCTGGGCACTATAGAACATCTTACCAAAAAAAACCCAGGACCTTAAACAGCAAATGTCCTTAATTCTCGAGCGCATAAATGCACTCGCACGTTCTAAATCCCACCCTCCCGCTTTACGCGACGATCCAACAGAAAATGCTGACCCCGTCACCGCGAATGCTTTCGACCATTCAGAACCCGACTACCCCCGGCAGAGGACTGTCCACCGAGAAGAAAACGAGCCCTTGGCAACAGCAGCGATGTTTCAGCCACATCAGTCCAAGCTCTCGCAGAGCACATCAACCAAGTAGAACAGAGAGTGGGCCTCCTCCGCATCATGTCATGGAACTATAGAGGGCTACATGGCAATGGAACTACATGGCCATGGAACTCCATGGCAATGGAACTATAGAGGGCTACAATGCAAAAAGACGACGTATTCCTCCATCTCCAGCAGGCAACGCCCGCACCAGGTGTCATCGCCGTACAGGAAGCAAAGAAACAATGGAAATTAACCGGCTATCAGACTATGCAACCTCAAAACTCTTCCAGCCCTTGGGCCACACGTATTTTCATCGGAACATTGTGTACGTGAACCATGGCTTATCAGATTCGAACTGCGTCTTTCTTGAACTTTTTCCGCGCAATTAATGCTCCGAACTTTCTTTGTCCTAAACATCTATATTCACCGCAGTGAAAAATCAGCAGATCTCCATGCTCTCGCGTGCCTCGCAGGTAAATTACCGGTTGTCATAGTAGGTGATTTTGATGCTCCGCATGTCGAGTGGGGATACAGGGCCTCCTGCGTGAAAGGAAGACAACTTTGCAATTATATTCAGCAGCATCGGTTATGCCTTGCGACGCACACCATGCAAGCTACCCGCATAGGAAATCGCCTTAGCAGGACACGTGCCCGGACTTAACACTGACCAAGAACATCAATGAGCTACACTGGTATAACAGGGGCCTAACTCTACGTAGCGATCATTATATAATTGACATCAGCATCCAGGCAGGTAATATCAGACCGCGGTTCCACTTTAAGCCCGTTGTAGATTGGGACAAATTTAGAAGACAGCGTGCAAAGACAAGCTACCTCAATTTGAGACTACGAAGAATGGGTCGCTCAGCTAGGCGAGGATATGAAATCGGTGACGAAACAACCCCTGCTGTGCAGACAAACGAACCGGCAAACAGTTGTTTCGCTGCACCTATGGGAGGCCTATGAAAGCATGGAAAGATGCTGACTTAGACAAAAGTACAACCAGGCATTGCAGCATCGCATGTCTGCCACTCTCGGGCTCATCACGGCACATGCCGCCAATCTCGAATAGCAGCAATGGACGCAAAGATGTGACAGGCTCGATGGAGGCCTTCAATTAGGAAAAAACGTGGTCCTTCTTACGTCCCCTGTTAGAACCATCTAAAGCCAAATGGACACTAGTAAGCTCATCACACGTCTGCTCCGCCTAACGCACCAGCTAAGGTCAGGACATAGTAAAACCCCAAGGAAAACCTACTTCCCACAGTACGAGACCAAGACCATGTCAGACTACAGTGGACGGAGGCGGAGGGGCATCCAGCGTTATATCAGTTACACCCTACCTCAGCACCCCGGCCAGATCACGTCAACAACAAATCTCTACGTAACCTGCATGTAGGATGCATTAAGGTTACTAACCTAATGTATTACCAACCCATTGGGGAACAGCGCACAGTGCCACTGCAGTGGAAACATGCAAAGCTTACTTTCATCGTAAAACCAGGCAAACCGCTCGACCTAGACAATATGCGCAGAATCTCCCTTACTTCGCGTACAGGCAAACTCATGGAGCACGTAATCATCAACGCGCCTAAACAGATTCATGGAGAAAAACTAACTGTTCCCTCCCAGTACGTTCGGATGCAGAGCGGCCCAATCTACGCAAGACATAATGCGCCAACTGAAGCAGCAGGTAATAACTCGTAACTTCCCACACCTGACAAAAGCAATATTGGCAATCGACCTGACTAAAGCCTTTGATAACGTGCGACACGCAGCTGTCCTCCAAAATCTCGAGCAACTCAACGTGGGCTCATGCACATATCAATATGTTGCTGCTTTTCTAAAGAATAGAACCGGGGAGATACACCTCGGTTCGGTGAAATCCCCGACATTCACTCTCGGCTGTAGGGCACCCACAAGGGGCCGTCCTATCTCCTTTTCTCTTTAATATAACCATGATCCTTTAAGCGCAGAAATTATCCACCATAGCAACTTTGTAGCATTCCCTGTACGCCGATGACATCACTCCCTGGACCACCACACATAATTATGGTGAAATTGAATACACGTTCGAAAACGCAGCAGAAACGATTCAAGAACATGCGCGGCATATTTGCCTCAGCTGCTCAGCACTTAAGTCAGAACTACTTCTCATTCGTCCCAAGACCGTTCACTTCCGGCAATTTCAGTGTGTATAGATGGTAAAATCATCCGAGAGGTAAAAAACATCAAAATTCTAGGCCTCGACATTTCCAAAGACAGCTCAATGTCATTGCAATAGGTGCTATACGAAAGTCAATGCGGAATATCCTCTGCCCTGAGCAAGTGAATTTCTAATCGGCACAGGGGCATGTGCGAAACGGACATGCGCCGCTTGATCCAAGCATTCGGCCTATGTAAGGTAACTTACTTGCTTGCCTATTTAGACCTCCTACCCCTCGAGAGGGACCAGGTAGATCGCCTTATCCGCTGAGCACGCAAAACCGCATGGCACCTCCCTAACAGCACTCCTACGAGCAAGCTTCTTCAGTTGGGGGTGCACAACACGATTAATGAACTGGTCCAAGCTCACCTTATTAGCCAGTACACGCCTCTCCCATTCTGAACAGGCAGGCAGCTACTTCCGCGCCTCCAACTCAGTCTTATAGAACGCACCTCCCCATAATTTCTTCCGACAGCGTCAGCGACAGTCTTTACATTCCTCACTACCAAAAAATACCATCCCGTTTACAATCATGACCAGAGGGTAGCCAGGACGGGGGCAGTGCATAAACGGTATCCACCTTCGCCCTGAGCAGTTTCTGTAGATGCGGCGGAATACCCCCATCGTCCTGCCAGTGGCAGTCATACTAATGACCATAAACTCTTAGTTGCGCCACTTTGACCGTATCGCTCAACCTATTGAGGCTTGAAGAAGCCGCTACTGCCCTTGCGATTGCTCAGCTCAGGCTCAATATATATTTTCAGACTAAAAACGCCAATTCACAGCTTTACTGATGCGCCGCATTCACGCACCCGCTTACGTCTTCTGCAATCAATTCCTCTTCCTCAACGTTTAATCGCCCTCGAACGGGTTCTAGCGCACCGTGGACATCCAGGGAATGCGGCCGCTCACGAACAAGCCAGAGCGATCGTCAAACGGACCGTAGGCGGCCCTACCTTCCTTTCACAATGCGCGCAAAGACCTAGTCGCCTATCACGAATTACTCTACATTATCGCAATTCGCGCTTGCAATATCCGTCGCCTCATAGTGTCTGAACCAGACCGAGCAAGCAGCTTGGCGCCAACTGCGAACCAGCACTTTGCAGTCTCATTAATCAACGCAAAAATCATTCTAGTGACAGCTCGCCAAACTGCCGTCTCTGCCCAACTGCGCGAGCTGACTTCGACCAGATTTATCGAAATCGTCCTAACAAGCCAACTCCTCTTTTTGAAGGGGCTGAGCGACAGGAGCGATGGGAGGCTGCTCTCCGCAGCTCACGTCCGGATGACCCATTCCGGATTGTGTGCTGGGCCAGAGAGGTCGCCGAGGCTTAAGGACTTTTGGACACTTAGGCCGGCCTGAGAGCTCATCGTTTTCCTTTTCCTGTTACCCTTCCCTATCCCATCCTCACTTGACCTAGTGTCAAGAAAGTTGTTTCCTCCTCCTTCCCCTCGCGGGCGAGAGCGCGTTATCGTTCCTTGCGAGCTGGTAAAGCGTTCATCGCAGAAAGAGCGTTTCCATAGTCAACGCACGCCGTTGCTCTCCCCCATGAAAGCGATGCGCCCCTACCGGACTCCATCCAAACCACAGCTACGGACCAAGAGCGAGGGACAAGCTCGGCCCTAAGGTGCTTCGCACCTAAAAAACACATAGCTCACTACCGAGGGGAATGAGAGGTTTGAGTACGGGCGCGCACTGCTTGATATCGCGTGCCGCGATCTGCCTCACAGGAGACAGAAACCCCAGCTATCTTCACTGCTAGGTATAGCAAAAAATAGAGGGGGTCCCGGTGAACCCGCCTAGCTGTTCACCGGAGCCGTCGGCTGATCGTCACTTTCCTTCTCACCCTAGTCCCGGCCTCTTCCGTTCCTTTCTCGTGACATAAACACTAGTCCACGCCTGTCAACCGTGTTACTGAGTGGAAGAAATTAAAAGAAAAGGACAAAAGAAAAAAATGTGGTTGATCACTCTGTATAGGAATCTGTATAACGCGGAAGTGAAACCTGTCTTCGCGAAGTTGTGGAATGCATCAGTGGCAATCTGGCGATTCGTGGAGCGAGAGATGGCTTAGGTACTTTGAACATGTGAACACGTTCAATCGACCAATCGACCATCACATGCACCTCGACATGGCACAGGAATTTCAGACATCTTTACACGAGAGAATTTTTCGAGGGACTCGCATTGCTCTGGAAACAATGAACTGCACGCGCCAGAGCCCTCGCGAGCCTGCCACATGCGAGCATCGTCCGGAAATGGTGACGCCTTGAAAGAGAAATCGAACGGGTAGTCAGCGGATCGCTTTGTGAAAACACAGCCTACTGCAAAGAATGACCAATGGTTCGCTTGGCTACATCAGAGTTTGCGATCATGGAGCAGTGCGCATCGCAACTCAACAGACCTGGCCACACAAGACAAATTTTGTAGCGGCGGTGTTTGTGCTTTGCCCCTGGCACGCGCCATCACGACTCCACCACGGCCCTTACTTCCTCGGCGGTCGAGGTGCGTACACTACCGAAGCACTGACAGTCGGCGCGCAATTCGCTCTATCTATCGTTCCTAGATGGCGGTACCACAGCGAACCTAAGTGAACCAGGAGTGCAATATAGGGGAAAAGATGTTAATTGAAGGGTAATTTTGCTTGTAAACACTGCAGTTCGCTGTACTTGGCGGCTTCAACTATCCCGACATTGACAAACAAACAAACAAACATTTAGTAGCCCTCTCATGTTCACTATTACCTTCAACACCATAGAAGACTAGATTGCGTGTTCGTGCTGGCGTGTGCGTGTGTTGATGTGTGCGCATATGTTTGTGTTCCTGGTTTTTTTCACTACCTTTTTCTGCACGGTAAATCCGACATAGGAAATATAGATATTGCTATGAACCGCTGATGTAGAAAACGCTGGAGACACCACTGATGAAGACGACGTTCGCACGGACTGGGATCCGTCTCGTACGCCTTCATTCTGCCCTTTGTACAAGGCCTGCAAAATATATTCAGCAGAGTCTTTCCTACCCATAACATTTTGGTGGAAAGTGCGGGTTCGCCCATACTCAAAACGGATATACGCAGTGGACGTTCACTGGCTGCACCTGCCATGCCGACGTCAGGCCAAGACGAGGATGTTTCGGGCATATTAACAACCGTGATTCTCCCAGCCGTCCTCAATCGCCCCGTCGTCGTCACACACCCGCGTGACCCGCATATATATTCCGGCTAAAACGGCACAGACGTTACAAATTGGCCTCAACTCTACGAACCGGTGAGCTCAAACAACGATTCGTGCCAGGCCCTAATGCTGGAAAACATTATATATGACCTAACGGGCGCGGCACAAGTATCGCTTTTGAACCAATAGCAGGAAATCACCATGAGGAACGTATGTAAACAAAAGCTCATTGACCCGTTCGGCAAGCCCATCGAATGCCGTTGTGCTGCGCAGAAAGGACGTGCATGCCGAGCTCAAAATTGCATAGAGTCCTATATGACATACACCAAAGACGTGCTCACGCTCTGTCGCAAAGTCGATGACATTATGCCAGAAGCGGAAAAAGGTTGCGCACACCTTCAAAGGTATCGCCGATGGCGCATTTACACGTGTGGTCTTTAATAGCTCATCTATGGTGCAAGACGCCATGAGTCAATGACGAAGCTCTGAAAGCAAAAAGCCACCGCATTATTCCGAGCTTTACCCGTCTTGCTAACACGGCTGCGACATCAACCTGTGAGGACCTTCATCCTCCACGAGTTCCCTCAACTTCCGGCAATCTCGTGCACATTGTGCGCCGCGAGATCGCAGCGGCCTCCCCAGTTCCCTTCAAGTGCGTTCCTCTGTTCACTCGCATGCGACTGTTTCGCTTATTCAGACTGTTAAGTGTGATTCAGTAACTAGCAAACGCAGGATTACTGACTCTTTGTTGAGTCAGCAGGCCCGACTACCGTCCACCCCGAGTGCCTGAGCTGTCTAGTGGCCCATTCATTTGTCCTCTTTATCAGAACGCCGCAGAATGGGGCACCTCTGATGATAGGCCCATCTGCTTCTTTTGTTGACGCGTGGGTCACATATCCCGCCATTGTGGAAATGTTTCGAAATGGCCGCCTTGGCCAAGTTATAGCCGCTCTTCGGAAACTGTACTCATCTTACAAACTTGGTGTCGAAGTTAGACAGCCGTTCTGACGAACTTGAAAATAGGTCTCGTAGAAATAATATTGTTGTCTATGGACTGCCTGAACCCCACTCCGAGTCCCCTGAGCAACTTCTGGATTCGTTCAAGTATCTAATGTCTGATAAACTTGGTCTATAGTGCACCGACATCGAACGGTGGCACAGGTTGAGGTGACAAGCCGCGCCCTGCTATTTTTAAATTTTTGAGCTACAGATCTAAGCTTGTCATATTAAGCCCCCGCCACGGTGGTCTAGTGGTTATGGCACTCGGCTGCAGATTCGAAGGTCGCGGGATCGAATCCCGGCCGCGGCGGCTGCATTTCTATGGAAGCGAAATGTTGAGGCCCGTGTGCTGTGCGATGTCAGTGCACGTTAAAGACCCCAGGTGGTCGAAATTTCCGGAGACCTCCACTACGGCGTCTCTCATAATCAGAGCTGGTTTTGGGACGTTAAACCCCATAAATCATCAAGCTTGTCATTTAAAGAACGCCCGAAAGCTAAAAGGAACATATGTAAATGAGGACTCGCAGAGCGCGTTCGAAAGGTAGGCGCCCTTTGGAAACTTTCAGCCAGTCAAAGAAAAAACGCCACCACATCTCGTCTTCACTCATCTCTTCATTCACTGTTGATTGACAATGTACACTATGTGCTACATGAAACGGGCGACTCTCTCATTAAAGTCAAGAAGCAATTTCTCAGCCTCATGGACTTGACTCCACTCTGATAATAACTTTTCGTTAGGAAACGTTAACGCCCGCGGTATGTCAACAAGGTTCACGACCTTCACACTTTCGTTACATGCTATAATCCATCTGATATATGCGTTACACACGTAGCTTAGTGAGCATATCTTAGACTTTGAAATTGTACCGCCAGGTTACAGTGTCCTCCGGAAAGATAGATATGGCCGACGTGGTGGCGGAGTCGCGCTCTTTGTGAAACAAGACTGAATTTACTGTGCTTCCCGATATGACCGCATGTGCATCTATATGGTGTAAAATTAGGACTTGTAGTCTCACGTTAGCTATTGGGGCAGTTTACCGCCCACCTTATGCGGGTTTTCATGTCTTTTCTGACCTTACAGATTATATAACCAAGCATAAACTAGACTGTGGCAAACTGGTAATCACTGGTGACTTCAATGCCCCCGCCGTGGACTGGCAGACACTATGAGCACATGGCCATCACAAGGTTACCTTTGATTAACTTGATCGACATGGCTATTTCATCTGATCTAACGCTAATTGTCCCTTCTGTAACCCGTGAAAATACAATTCTTGAGCTTGTTTTCGTTGATGAGCAGCTTAGACTGTATGGTTATCGTTGTGATATTGTTGAGGGCCTGTGGGATCACAAGGGTGTCATACTTGATTTCAGTTTAGCGATAGTACCTACGCTTCCATTACATCAAACTGTTTTGAACTTCCAGCATGCTGATGATAATTCCATAATCGAAGTGCTTGCATTCTCTTTTGATGAGCTTTCAAACAATCCCAGCCATTGCCATGTCGATGAATTACTGAGCCATTTTAATACAATTGTTCATCGATGTATTACCGATTTCATCCCAACTAAATGTATAAAGCGCAATCCCAAGTATCCTTGGTACACCCGAGAAATCATACACTTCATTCGTCGTATCAGGCGTCACCGCAAGGCTGTCAATCCAACAAAATCTTCTTTGTTAGCTACACTAAAAGGTAGTTTAAAATCCGCTATGTCGAGTGCAAGAAGTTTCTATTTTAATAATACTTTGTCGTCGTTCATAAAAGATAAGCCATCACAGTTCTGGAAAACCATCAGTCCACAAAGTCAGAGCAGTCCTTCCTCATTCATTATTTCTGACAAACCACGCTCTAATAATCTTAGCATTACTGAAGCATTTATTCACTACTTTCAGTCGGTTTTCACTTGTGATGATGGGCTCACCCGCACATTTCACCCTAACTATTCACCACCTGCTTTTCCTAGCATGCAAACCACTTCTGCTGGTGTATGTAACCTCATTCTCAAAATTTATACACAGAAAAGTATTGGGCCAGATAATATGCCTAATATGTTTTTGATGCGTTACTCTGAATGGATATCTCGGTACTTATCAGTCATTTTTTTTTCAGTCTATAGAGTCATCTACAGTGCCATTACTCTGGAAATGTGCCAAGGTTGGAATCTTTAAAAATCTCATTAATTTTATTTTACTCATCCTGGATTCTTGCATATCATTTCGCGCAATATTCGGCCAAGTCACAGTTTCGCCAGAAGGTGAAGCAGTGAATGCGGTAGTAATGGATGATATAATATACGAATTAAGCCAGAAGCTTTAGGGGCAATCTGAATTGTAGTGAACTTGGGCTTATTAAGTAAGCATGCATGTGTGCTTAGGCGTGAACAGACTCGCACGAAGGGAATGAATGACCACAACATGCCGCTCATAGAAGAGTGGTACTGATGAGAACGACGCCCGGGGGCAGACCATCAAAGCTATTTACTTACATTTTCTGCTGTACGGTCGGTATTGCGTGTGTATACCAAGCTGTGGAAACTGAGCAAAGGAGAATTGATTTGATTTGTGGTGTTTTGTGCACAGTGAATAACATGTTAATCAAAGAAGAGGAGCTGCCTATTTTCGAAGGAATTGCTTCGGCGAGGTGAACGCTACGACGCTTTGGAGACAGTTTTCGAGGCGATGTGCGTGGACTCTCCATTCTGG